>WAAG01062232.1:380652-422533 GCA_013390105.1 Tichodroma muraria
AAAAAAAAAAACTATTCAGAAGAAGTCCAAATGCAACGGAATATAACTGGCACCATCTAAGATACCCAAGTGTAAAATCCCGGAACGTTTGAACCCCCCAGCAGGAGCTGGGAGTGCCAGGGCTGGCTGGGAGGGACAGGTGGCCTCTCCCTTCCCTTCTCCTAGCTCCCATCCTGGCTGGATTGCAGGCAGCCCGAGAGAGCCAGGACACAACAGTGGCATCAACGGTCTCTGTAAAACCATTCAGTCAGAGAAACTAAGAACATTATTGAAAAAAAAAAAATTCTAAAACTTCTCTTTTTTTTTTTTTTTTTTTTTTTTTTTAGACCTTTATCAAAAACCCTGCTTTAGTGACATGCTAGCCCTGCTGGACAGGTGACACAGCCACAGCTCTGTCCAGAACGCTTGGTTCCAGAACTCTGACCAGTCAACTCTTGGTTCAGGACACCTTCCTCCCACTCTGAGCACGTCACGGCCATCCGAGTTACGGTGACAAGTGCTTCTGCAGGCTTCCCGCTCTGGAAACCCCCTCCAGGAACAAATCTCATCCAAGTCTCCCTCCAAGCTCACCCTCAGTCCCACCTGGAGGTCTCCGACAGCATCCGCAAGAGCTCTGCCCGCTCCGGCTGGATGAGGCATTGGAACGTCATCTCTTCAAGAAAAAAACACTTTCATATATAATTTTTTTTGCTGTTTTTATATTTAAATAGAAAAATACTACTTCACTCTGTGTTATGAGCCAGAGATCGGTTGACTTCCAGTGACAGAACCAAGAGTTCTCCTCAACACTCCTATGCTAAGCTCGATGCCAGAAGATTCCCAGAAACCTCAGAGCGGCTGGAGGGCGACGACGTCCCCGTCATGTCCCCACACAGGCGGGAGCACACGCACAACTCCCATCACCACAGCTCCCATCTTCCCCTCTCCACAGAGAGGCACCAACCTTCGAGAGCCATCAGCCTGCAGGGAGCCAGCAGCGGGGCTGGCCCCCCAAATCTGGGTCTGTTTTAAGCTTTCTCCTCTCCTACAGGCTTCCTGTGTGTGCAGTCTGTCCCTGGAAGCCGGTGGATCCCACCGGATGTACACATGAATTAGACAAAAAAAATAAAACAGTGGTTAAAAGTTCTCTAACACCCCGTCCTCCTCTCGTCTTCTGAAGAGTCAATGACAAACAGACACGGATAAAACTAAACCTGCCCTCCTCCCCACCTCAAGACAACAAGAGTTACTGAGACACGAAACACGTTATCTTGTACCCTCGGGATTACATCTAGCAGGGAAGTTTAGGGGCGCGGGGGGCGCGGGGGGAGGCGGTGTCGGCGGGGCGCAGTCTGCTCAGTTCTTGTACTCAAAAGGCTCGTCCCCGGTTTCGTTGAGGAGGCACGTGCGGACCAGCGCCTCTGTCACGGCGTAGGGGTCGCAGTTGGCGGAGGGCCGGCGGTCCTCGAAGTAGCCCTTCTTCTCGTGGCCCACGTTGCGCGGGATGCGGATGCTGGCGCCGCGGTTGGCCACGCCGGCTGAGAACTCGTTGATGTTGGACGTCTCGTGGAAGCCCGTCAGGCGCCTGGCATTGTCCAGCCCCCCCTTGGGGTCGTAGGCACGGATGTGGTACTGGTGGCGCTTGCTCAGCTTCTCGATGGCCTCCTCGATGTGCCTGCAGGGGGAGGGGGGGAGGGAGGGAGGGACAGGGGATGGCACAGTCAGGGACACGATGAGCTGAACCCCTCGGGGTTGTCACGTCGAAGTGACAATGAGATTAGTCGCTGTCCCCAAGCCGCTTCGTGATGACGACTTGCGCCCCACGACCCACTTGGTCATGCCAACACAGGGTTTCTCTCCGCTCCTGCTGCTGACCCAGAAAAAGGGTCCCCACGGCCAAATCCCACAGGCTCCACAGGGAGCGCTGTCTGTGAGACACCACCACTTAGATCTCCCGCTTCCACCTGCTCTCGGAAGGGACAGCTCTCAACACCGGAGTTTCTATTCATTGAGCTCATGGGCTGTCCCGTTATATCAGAGCATCATTAAGATCAAGGCAAGAAAACAGAGCTGCCAGGACGGATCCCTCCACACAGCTCCAGCGACACAGGGTCCCTGACTGCACTCAGCACAGCAGTCCCACGCAGGAACTCACAGTTCGCATTTTTAGGGTGTTCATCTTTAAGAAAACATGGCAGCCTTGCCCAGACGAAGCAAATGGTCTTTCTCTTTCATCACGGCTATAAAAATATAATTTAAAAAGCCCTGTGCTGAGTTTGTTTGTTTGTTCCCAGCACTGGGAGGTCAGGAGCTGCACAGGCTGTTAGGGATAGCTGCATCCTGTACTTCCACCAGCACTGGTGGAGCTGTACTGCTGGCTGAATTGCCCACCAAGCATCAAGACGAGAACGTATCATTATAAAAAAATATGTATTAAGAAAAAAAGAAACCACAAAACCAAAACAATCGGAAAAAAAAAAACCATCCAGAAGACTCAGATGTCACGCCAAGCACCAAACTCCCGTATCATCCAAAACGTTGCAAAATCCTGCTGCCCAGTAAACAACCCGAACACTTACTTGAGACCTCCTTCTTCCCTCATGCTCTTGGTGCTGAAGTTGGTGTGGCAGCCAGCACCGTTCCAGTTCCCAGGGATGGGTTTGGGATCGAAGGACACCACGACCCCGAAGTCCTCGCACACCCGGTGCAGGATGAAGCGCGCGATCCAGAGGTGATCCCCCATCTCAATCCCTTCGCATGGTCCCACCTGGAACTCCCACTGCAAGGAGGAGGCGTCACGGGCTCAGTGGGGTGGAGACAGGCACCTCCCAGCCCCTGATGCTGGGCACAGCCACACAGCTCAGGGCAGGCAGACACAGCTCCCGCTGCCTGGGGTTTTTTCCATGCTACTCTCTCGCTCCGTGAGGCGTCTTAGAACGATTTACCTGGGCTGGCATCACTTCTGCGTTGGTTCCTCCGATTTTCACGCCGGCGTAAAGGCACGCTCGGTAGTGGGCCTCCACAATGTCCCTGCCGTAGGCTTTGTCTGCCCCTACACCGCAGTAATACGGACCTGCAACAGCACAGGGGAACATCAGCCTCCACAGGGAAAAACGCTGGCAATTCAGTGAAGACCCAGCACGCACAGAGAACTCTTCAAAAGCCCCAAGACCTGTTTTTCACGGGAGAACTAGCAGGGTAGAACACTGACGGAGAGCAAGTTCCCCCTGAGCTTAAGTCTCCCCCTGAGTTTAAGTCTCCCCCTGAGCTTAAGTCCCCTGCAGACCAACAAACCAAGCAGCCAATCTGGACGCGGCCAATCCCCACCTCAGCCTTTCTGCAGCAAATTTAATCTCGCGGTTAGTTTTTGCCAATATCCCGCTTTCTACCATCCACCTTCGGTTCTGGATGATGGTAGACGGTTTCTACCATCCACCTTCGGTTTCTTGGATCCCTCAGCTCGCCTGAAGCTGTGCCACACAGATGTCAGTTCAAACACTCCTGACTTGGTCCAGGCTGCCGAAAGATTACCTTGGGGTCCAGGGAAGCCATTGGAAGGCCAGCCAAACGGATGTCCATCTGTCCCCAGCAGAGTGTACTCCTGCTCCATCCCAAACCAGGGGTGCTGGTTGGACACCATGTCCATAATCCTCCTGCAGGTGTGCCGGAGATTCGACTCTGGAACGGAAAAGCGACACGAGGCTCATGAGCACCTCCACTCCCCACTTCCACTTATTTTACAGTTTGAGTCCCAGCAGTGTTGAAGAATCCCAAAGTCCAGCCCTTTGTCCATGACCAGCACTTCGTTTGCCCTCTGCTTTCAAGGCAGGGGTTATTTCTGTGTCATGCTAAGGGCACAGACAGCACTAGGGCAGGTCTCCCATTCCCCTTCCCGGGAACACCGCCTCCACCAGGAGAAGGGAGAAGCTCCTTTCATTCACCTGCAGACTGGCGGTTGTATTTGAAGACCTCGCAGAGAACGAGTTTATTGGGGTCCTTGCGGAAAGGGTCCCGAAACATGGCAGCAGGTCGCAGGTACATGTCACTGTTGGAGCCTTCGGACTGGTAGGTGCTGGAGCCATCGAAATTCCACTCGGGGAGATCTGGAGCAAAGAGAGGAGCCAGCCACAGTGACCCAGGGTCCCTGGTCCCCAGGACGGGCTCCCTGCCGCCCTCCAGTAAGACAGAGGTGAAGATGCTCGTGGAGAATAGGTTTAGTCCCAGCTCAGCTGATTTTCTTCCAAGTGAAGGAAGCAAAAAAATAAAAAATAAAAAAACCCCAACCCAAAACAAGCAAAAAAAACCACAGGAGTGCAACTCCCCGGCCACCCTGGGAAATAACAAGTTGCTGGGCTGCTGGCCAAGCCCAAGTGAACAGAGTAGCACTGAGGACATTTCCCATGTCACAACAACCACAGGGATAAGCAAAGCACCCGGTCCCCTCAGCTGGGAGAGGGCAGACCACGAGCCATCTTCCAGCTGTGGGAATGAGGGGGGCCATGGCATACCCTCAATCACGCCACAAGGCCCAAAGAAGGTGGGAAGGCAAATCATAGAGAGGTGGAATCTCATACAGAAGGCGAGTGTGGCCCCTCGCCCACCCCTCCATCCTGAGCACTGCCCTCCAGGTCAAAGGCCAGAACTCCACCAGGGCAATGTTATCTCCTCCATATCCCAGGGGGAAAGAGGGAGGATGGGAAGCACAGAGATTTCGAAGGAGCTGTGCACCAACCACTCCCTCAGAGGGACAAGGCAAAAGAAGAGAGGGGAAAAGAAAAGAAAAAAAAAAAAAGCAAGCAAGAAAGAAAAAAGATAATTCTGCTCAGTCACACACAGTATTTTCATTTCATAACTGTCTCCAGCCAGCTCCATGGCAACCTGGGGAAAATCCTAATGCTATTATTGTGTAAGCTGGGACTGTTTGTTCTGAGGGACACAAGCTCTTAATTACACCGGATAGCTCCATTCTTTCCCCTGCACTTTCTTCTGCCAAACTACTTCCGGCCAAAACGAGTACTCGAGAGTCAATGGGCAGCCCAGCCCCTGCCAACAGCCCCCAGCCCCTGCCAACAGCCCCTCCACGGCAGGGACAGCACCAAGGACGGGTTGCCAGCCCCAGGCATCTCCCCGAAACTCCACATCTGGAGAGCTGGGAACGTTCCCCTGCGGTGTCTGGGCTAAGAGGTAACTGGAAGGGCGCGAGGAGGAATGCCTTCCCTAAAAACCATCCTTCTGCCTCGGGAAGAGAGGAATGGCATCCTTCCTCCACCCGGTGAGGGGCTACGAGTCCTGCGCCTGCCCTCTCACCTTCCAGGCTCTTGGGCTCGTGGTCCAGCGTGCGGGTTTTGCAGCGGAGGTGCTCCCCCGTGCCGTCGATCCAGATGTACATGGCCTGCACCTTCTCGCCCTGCGGCAGCTTCATGTACATGTGCTTGATGGCTTTGCTCAGGTGGGAGCTCGCTGAGGTGGCCATGGCTGCAGTCCTGACGAGGGGGTTCCTGCAGGGGGGAATCACAAACAGCCCCAGCTGTGAGCCCTTTCCTGCGTCCCCACATTTTTCAGCCAGCCCCCCACGCCGCAAGGCCAGGGAGGAGCAGGAGGCAGAGCTCGGGCGCAGGGCTGGCTGCGGTCCCCAGCGGTTCCCTGTCACTCCTCAGGGAGAACACACAGCAGCTCAGGCAGATGTTGGCAGCCAGGAAAGCCCTGCTCCAGAAACCCTTCCAGAGAAGAGTCCCATTAAAACCCAAACTCCTGCTAATAAACCAGAGCAACAGACTTCCAAAGGGCTCCTTAGCCGCACGTGAACTTTTCACCTCCAGAGCAAGGCTAATGCAAGGAAAGCTTAGCTGGGGCTTTCTTAATAAATCTGCATCATCGAGGAAGGCTTTTCTGCCCCAGCTGCCTTCTCAGCCGGGCTGAGGTTATCCAAGCCCGGTCCCAGGACAGCAGGAAAAGCAACAGGCAGCACACCGAGGAGCCCTGAGCACCCCAGGCAGCGATGGGGAGGCGGGATGGGCCGGAGCGGCTCTAGAGCCAGAGGCTGAGAGCTGCAGCATCCCCAGAGCCCTGGGACCCGGGCTCCCAGCGCCAGCCGGCTCACTCGTGTCCGACCCACAGCACCGCGTTCCACGCCTGTTTCCCAGGGCGCTTGGAAATGCCAACACTTTGGAAATGCGGACTGACTTGGGAAGTCGCTCCAACACCCCGTTCGCCTGCGGGGGGGGCTCGGGATGAGCAGTCCCCAGCCCACCCCGCTGCCCTGCCAGAGGCATCCCCCACGCCTGCATCTCCCGGCAGCGAGGGAGTCCCCGCGCCGCACGGAGCAGCTGAAGAGCCTCGTGGGGGTAAAAAAAAAAAACCACAAAAACTGCGAAGGGAATGTTTTCAACAGAAAACTCAAGCTGCCACTTCCTCCCCCCTCTCATCCTCCCCTTCCCCCAAAGGAGGAATTTTCCCTTGGAAGGTCTGGGGGGGTGTGGGGGGCTGCCTCCCCTGCCCTGCCGTCCCCGGGGGGCTGCTGCGGGTGGCGGCCAGCGGCACCCCCCCGTCCCCGTGTCCCCCCGGGCCGGTACCTGGGCTCGGCGGCGGCTGCGGGCGNGGCAGAAAGCGGAGGGTTTGGGTGGGTTTGGGGCCTTTTTAACAACGCTCCCGACCGGAAAAACAACCCCTCGTCCCTGGGCAGGCGGGAGCGGACCCAGGGCTTTCCGCAGCGTTTACATTTAGCGGCTGCCTTGGCACAGCTCGCAGGGATGGAAACCGGCCGCCCCGGGAGACGGGGGGAGAGAGGGAGTGGAGCAGGTCACAGGCTCCAGCACCTGGATTCGCAGAGCCTCGCTGCAAGGCACAGGATCGCTCACTGTCACTCGAGGGAGGAGAAATCCCCCAGCCCCACCATGGGAGCACCCACTCAGCACCCAGCAAACCGCAGGCAGTGCCCAGTGTTTTTCCAGCCCACCGGGTCGCTTGTCCCATCTCCTGAAACTCCGTGCAGCTCCCAGCCCGGATCCAAGGGGCGGGAGAGCCACGCCAGCACGAGCAGAGGGAGCTGCCACCCGTGTGTGTGCACACGCTGCGGGCACACGCCACCCACACGCCTGCCACGGAGCCACAGGATCCTGCTCTGCCCCGTGCCTCTGGGAGATGGCACCAAAATTGCCATTCCTCGAGAAGCTGGAGCCATCTGGCCATCACAGCCACCCTACCGCGGACACAGCCGCTGTAGAGCCAGAATCCAGAGGGAAAATGGCCAGGGAGAGCCGGATCCTCGGGCGGGAGGAGGTGGAAGTGCTGGCCAAAACCGCGCTTTGATTTATCGCCCATCTCAAGAGCCGGATCCCCACCCTGCCTGCGGGGACAACTTGGCTCAAGCCTCACCACCACCTTGGAGCAGCCACCAGTGTGTGGCAATCCCGCGAGGCTGTCCAGAACAAGGTGAAATTCAGGTGCTTTTCTCCTCCCGGAATTGTTTGGGCAAGGCAGAGCCACCGAGCATTGCAACAGCCTCCCCTCGGCACCCCAAAAAGCGCCTCCTTGCCAAGCACCCCAGTTCCCTGCACGCTGTGCATAGAGAAGTTCCAACACACAAACAAACGTGGTGTTTCACCCACGGAAATGAGCTCAGGAACTCACGTTCAGCCCAAGTTCAGCTGTGGTCACCCAAATCTAACAGCTCAGCTGGAGCAAAAGGAAGCAGAGCAGGAGGTGGCGCCCAAAATAGCTCCCATAAAGGGGAGCTGTCAAGCCACAGGACGTAAAGCAGCATCCAGCCCTCTTCCCTAGGTTTGTTGAGTGTTTCTTTAATCGGGACACTGAGAGCTCCGATAGCTGCAAATTCTTGGAATTGCGGTTGCTACCTGCTGATTTCCCGGTAACTTTGTCCACCTTTGGCTGCGAACAAGCCCAGATGTTTACAGCTGGAATCCCCTGAGCAGCGGGGTGACCCCCGTGCCTCGCAAGCCTCGGGGCTGGGCAGCTCCAACCAACCCTGAAGGCAAGCGGGGAGCAAGGGCGGCTTGGCAATGTAAACATCATCTCTCCATCCCCAAAAATCCACGCCGGGCAGCAAACCCCAGCCCGGGAGAGACCCGCAGGGTGGGCAAGGCCGTGATGGCGGGGGTGGGACGGTGGAGCGGCCAGCCCCGGGAGGCTTTGGTGGCCGGCTCGTGGCCGATCCCCTGTGCTCGCCCTGCACAAGTTGTTTACGAGCCAGCGGAGAAGCGGCAGCCGCGGACCCGGCGCCCTCTCCCGGGAAGCGTTCCCGGGCCTCCTCGCTGGGCTCACCCGGCTTGTTTACCGCCTGCCTCCCTTCCCCTCTTCCCCTCCTCCCCTCCTCCCCTTCCAGCCTGGCTTCTTTTTTNGGGAAAGCCTGCTCAGGCTGTGCTTTGGCCCAGCTGCGTGCTCCAGTGACCCTCGGTGTCGCCGACAGAGCCCTCCTCGGGGAGCTGGAGGGGCTCGGTGCCAACAGGTGACACGACGCACGGGCGGATTGAAATCTGCTTTCAAAGGGCCACGCGTGCAGCCAGAGGGTGAGACAATGTCCCCTTCCAGGGGCGAGTCCCAACTGGCACAGGCTTTTCCTTCTTCCTCCTATTAATTCGTGGGAACACCTTTATTGGCCTGGCCCCGGCGCTTCCCGCCGGCACAGTTTGATATCCTGAGAGAAGTGCCAAGGTTGGGAAGTGGCTGGTGAGTTATGAGGGTTGGGCAGGCTGGACTTTGCAGCCTCCTGCCTCCAAAGCAGCTGGGCAAACCCTCAGGGACAGGGCACAGCCAGGTCCCTGCGCTCTCCAGGGAAGTTTGGGGGCCAGGATGAGTTTTTCTCAGGTAGCCTGAGACATGCCTGCCCTTTTCCAACTCCAGCCAGCAGCCTGGCAGTAAAGGATCAAGGCTTCCCTTTCCACTGTGCCTCGCTGGGGCTGCTGTGACCCATCCCTTGTCTGTGTGTCCCCCTCCAGCCCTAATCCTCCATTTGGGAATGCCTTAAAATACAGAAATGTCACACCAATGGGGGGGTAGCGGGGTGGGTGGGAAGAGGAGGGTGGCAACTCGAGGGTTAAATAGGATATGAAATTTCCCTGTGGCTCAGGCCCTAGGGCTGATGGCTTTACTCCTGCAGTGCTGGGACTTTCCCATCATCGTGGGGCCATCTCCAAGGGTGACCCCTCACCACAGATCCTGGGATCTCAAGCCCAACAGATTGCAGACCCAGACTGCTAAGCCCAGGTGCCCATTGTTTTTTCACCAGAACTAAAGAAAAATTCTCAGTTGAAAGGAATGTTGTTGGTTGTTTTTTTTTCCAACAGAGATGTCACACAGGGAGGAGGAATTGCCCATCTTGTTGTGATGGTTTGGTCCCAGGAGGAGGCTGGACACACCCAAAATGCCCCAGCCTCCTGCAGTGGCACAGGTGGGAGGGAAGAGGGATGGGCATCATGCCATGTTCATCATGCCATGTTCATGATGTCGGAATCACAGAATGGTTTGGTTTAGTTTAATTTGGTTTGGTTTGGAAGGGACCTGAAGGTCATCACGTCCAACCCCCTGCAATGAGCAGGAACATCTTCAAGCACCTCTCCTCTCCTCTCCTCTCCTCATGCTCAGCAGTCAAGACATTCCTAAACTGGGCTATCCCACTTTCAGGGCAATGCTTTGGGCTGGAAGGTCCTGCATGAGGATCTGAACTGCACCCAGGTGACACCAGCCATGGGCTGGCTGTCCTGATGTTGCATCACCTCCATCTCTGGCCACCCCTGGGCACAGCTTCCTCTGCCTGGACCCATGACAGCAGCTCCTCATGGGCTCCCGAGGTGCTCCCAGGCTGGGAGACCTGGAGATGCAGCGTGTTTCACCCACGACTGGCAACAGGAGGGCTGGAAAAATCAGCCCCAGCGCCTGAGCAAGCACTTAGTTCAGAAGTGACCGAGGACAGGGAGCTCACCGTGGGGTGGGGGGGATGAGTGCACTGGGGGGAACTGACCTTGTGCAGGCAGCAGTGGCCGGCCGGTCTCCCCCGGAGCGCTGCAGGAGGCTGACGAAACCCCCCAAGGCAGGCAGGCAGTAGCTGCTGGCCCTGGCTGCGAGCAAACATTGCACACTCCGCAGCAGGCCCATGCTCCCTTTGAAGATGCTGCCAGGGTCAAGGGTGGCCGCGGGCTGGTGGCCAGAGGGCTTTCAGCTTTCCGGAGCAGATCACCTGAGCTGCGCTGAAGGGCAGTTTAGGAAAGGAAATTAGTAAGTGCAAACACGCAGAGGCACATGCAGAGTGGGGAAAAAAAAACCCCTCCCTCCCCATTCAGCTCCCCGTACCACGCGTCAAGGGAAGAGGGACCTTGGGGCACGGCCCCCCAGGACAGCCCAGGTGCTGCCACCTCCCTCCCCACCCCTTTCTGAGCCACCTGGGTGCCTGTCCCCGTGCCCGCCGCTCACCTTGCCACCCCTCCCAGGACCCCATGGCATTGGTCGGTGCCCCAGCAGCCCCTTGCCCAGATCCAGCAGCATTCCCGGCAGGCAGCCCCTACCTGCCGCCGGCTGTGCTCCGCAGACCTTCCCCGAGCACGTGCTCGCCTTCAACAGCAGCCCAGGGGGAAGCTGGAAGATGAGAACGTCAGGGGCAGGCGAGATTTGAGACCCAGAAATTGCTTGGCTCAGTTCGTTCTGTACAAGGGTGGAGAATATCCCAGGGAACGCTCAGCACATGCCTTTCCCCGCAGTTGGAAGTCGCTCACACTGGGCGCTGGCAGGGTTGTTTTTGTTGGGATTTTTTTTTCCCCCCCATTTTCTTTTTTTATTGTTCACGCTGCTAAAAGCGCTCCCGGCCAGGCTGGGACCGTGTTAGCTGTGGCTGGCACGTTAATTTCAGCCTGACACACCTCACAGCTCCGTAAGTGAGAGCGCAGAAATCCTCAAACCGCTGCCCTAAGTGGATTAAGTGGTGAATCCGGGCCTGACATTGTAAATTATAAAAGGTAACAGCAAAGTGCCGCTGCCCATGTCCCTCCCTTGTGGCTGAGTTAGGTCCCTGTCCTGCCACAACACATAATTAACCCGGGCTGCTGAAGTCAACAGCCCCAGAGGCTCGGATAAGGTTACACCAGTGGTTCTGCTTCAGCTGGAGGGGAGACAAGTGAAGGCAGAGCCTGCCACAGGGGCTGTCAGGTGTAAGGGACAGTCCCCAGCAAGGAAACCACAGACAAATGGCAACAGGCTCAAAAACACTCCCGAAGGAAACACCAGTGCTGTCCTTGCTGAGCAAACAGACCTTATGGACTCAGGAGGCTGAGCATGGAAGTGACATGTGGAAAATAATTGTAATATGTCCAAGAAAGGAATTAATATTTAAGGCTGAACTGGAATTCCTCAGGCCTTGGGCAACTCCAGTTTTAAGGCATTGTGGGCCTAGTGCCCTATGAACTATTTATATGAAAACAGAGTGAGGCTGTACAGTGGGGAAAAATCCCAAATCTTCCCCCAGAAGCTCATGGTGGGTTTATAATACTTATGCTAGAGGGGAGAGCAGGTTTGTGCACTTGGGCTGGAGTTTCCCAGATTTCTGGGTCTCCAGACCATCACCCAGAACCAGAAGAAATGCCGAGATGTTCAGGGTGTGTGGGAAACAACCCCCACCCTCCTGATGGCACCAAAAGGGACAGACTGGGCTGCTGGGGGAGGCTGTGAGTGGCCAGTGACCACAGGCAGCGAGGCTGACATTGTGTTTGGGCAGCCTTGGACTTTGCCACCGTGGGGAGCAGTGCCAGCTGATGTTGGGCAAGAAGAAAAATCCCAGCCCCATCCCCTCTGCTGCCCCGGGAACGTGAGGCTTTGCCATTCATCACCTCAGGGCTGCCAAGAGAGGGCTGCTCCCCACGCCAGGGACAGGGGACAGGAGTGATTCAGGCTGGGGCAGAGGGGGAGCTAAGCCCTCCTGACGTGTTTGATGTTGCAACCCGGCCCTTATCTTTTTATGGAGTCCAGCCACTCTGAGCTTCCTTCTAAATCTGGGCTGTGCTCATGTGTCCACCTCTTTTTTTTCCAACCTTTTTTGGTTTTTCCTAAATAGCCACCCAGCCCACGTGAGCTCCTCTTGTGAGGGGATGATGTGCCTTGGGAAAACCTGGGAAGCTGCAGCCGGGCTGAGGAGAGCTCCTTGGAGCTTGGGGTCTCCTCTTGGAGAGAAACTCCGTGGAAACGTGCAAATACCCTGTGCCCTCCCACAGCGCCCATGTCGGCCACTTCCTGCTCACAACCTTAGTTTTTTCCCAGCAGAAGCCATCACAGTCCCACTGAGGTCAGTCCAGAGCTGAATGAGCACCCAAGGAGCCACCCCAGCCTCTGAGGATCCTACTGGGCATCTACTCAGTTGCCAACTGGAAAATGTGTTAATTTTTTTAAGTTTTGGCCTTTCTCTGAGGACTTTTGAGTTTTTCAGGTGTGAGACAGCCGCCACTCCAGTGCATTCCTAACCCCCCCTCTCATCTCTTGGGCTCAGCAGCATAAATCTTTACGGATCTATGATCGGAGCTACTCCTCCCCAGGGTTTTCCATAACTCCTTCCCACAGCTCTGCCTGGCACCACTGGGTCAAGCAGGTGTTTTGTGGCTCACGGCTGCCCCTTCCCCACAAAGGTTTGGCTTTTGGCACAGTGGCCAGCCCATGTGGCTGCGCTGACCGAAGGAAGGGGAGTGTACATCCCCGAGAGGCTGTGCCGGTAGCCCAGCGCTGTCCCCCTGGGGTCCCCAGCACCAGCCCCACAATCAATTCGGAGCTGTCCCTGTGCTCCCTGGCGCTGTCACAAGCCGCTTGCGGAGATGCGGAGCCCTGCTTCGCATTCCTGATTTGACAGCGCCACCTCGCGAGGTGGCCCCGCTGCTGGGGACACTGTGGGGACACTGTCCTGCCCCTCTGCTGCCTGCGCAGAGCGCGGGTGCCCCCAGGTCTGGCACCACGGCATTACAAAGAGCAGGATCAAATACCCACCTGGGGAGCAGATCCCTCCTCCAGCCAGGGAAACAGGTCACCCCTGCTGCAGGACGGGTTCCTCCTTTTTCTCCTCTGTCTCCTTCTCCTCTTCCAGCTGGAGGGTCTCCAAGGTTGTGTCTCAGCCCCAGATCTGGTGAAGAAAGACTGGAAAGAAATGTGGGCTTGGTCTGTTTGGGGCAGACACAGTGGAGTCTCCTGTGAAATTCCCATCCAAGCTGAGCAGATGGACTGGCAGGAACCCCACCCAGCGCCGAGGTGCCACCAGGAACCTGCTCTGAAGGCAAGAAGTTTGCCCCAGCAGGGAGAGAGGAAGGGTTTCATTTCAGGACCGCCTGAGTGAGTCTGCAGGGCTGGTGATTTAAAAAGTGACATTTCACAGAATCACAGGAGGGACCAGCCGGTCCAACATCTCAGCTCAGGCAGGGACCCCTGAGCTCAGTACTGAGTATTGTGCCCAGATGGCCTTGAATTTCTCCAGTAAGGGAGACTCCACAACCTCTCAGGGCAACCTGTTCCAGTGCTCAGTCACTGTCACAGTAAAGGAGTTTTTCCTCACGTTCAGGTGGGAATTCCTCTGTTCCAGTTTCTGCTCATCCCATTGCTCGGCACCACCGAGAAGAGCCTGGCTCCATCCTCCGGACATCCCCTCTTCAGGCACGTACAGGCACTGATCAGATCCTCTCTCAGTATTCTCCTCTGCAGGCTAGGCAGGCCTAGAGGCAGCTGCTGTGGTCCCCAAGAGCCCTGCAGCCCCCCAGGAGTCGCCAAAACAAATGTGTCACAATCAGGGTGGCACTTCGGAACACAGCACCGGAACGTTGCACCATCATGATGACTGCTGGTGAGTTACCCTCTGCTGGGGGCTTCATTCCCTCTAAACACACCCCAAAAGGTGGAAGAAGGGGGGAAAAAAGCAGTAAAGCTTTAAAATATGGGTCCTCCCTGTAACACAGCTGTGCCTTCAGGGAAGAGGACATTTCCAAGGGCATCCACCCACCAGCAGGCTGATGCCAGCCCACTTTCTTGCACCCATATCTTCCAGACATGAATAAAACTTCACAGGGTAATGGGAGGTGTTGAGTGTTGGGTGGATAAGCTGTGTTATGCCCAGTGTCTGGGTAAGGCAGAGGAGCACAGCTTGTTTCCTGCAGCCACAGCACCTCCCTTCTCCTGCCCTATGGATGCCACCATGTTTGTGCCCAGCCTCCCTGAACCACGTACCTTTGCTGTTTAGCAGGCTGCCATTCAAACTTCCCAGCTCCTGCACGCTTCTGAACCTGGTGCTTTCCAAACAGCCTGTGCCACCCAGCCCAAAACACATTTCACAGACTGTCCCAGCTCCCAATCCTCCCGTGTGCTCACAGGACAAGCTTGTACCGCATTGTCCCCCAAAGCTGATTCCCCTCAAAAACTCCTCCTTTGGCTCACGCTCATGTCACAGCTGGCAACACAAAGCCCAGGTAACTTTGTCTTCTCCCCCTGTAGCATCCATAGCCTCCACGGACATAGGGCTGCTGCTGCAAGATGATGTTTTTGTTGACTTTTTCAACACCTTTCTGAATCTTCCTGTAAGTCCACTCTGCACCATAAAACCTGGGGCCTTTCAGAGTTCTCCTCAGGTGAACTTTCTGCGGTATTAGAGGCCCCAGGAAAACTGTGAGTACGCCACTTTCAGGCTGGAAAATGAGGGAAACCAGTGGATCTCAACTTGGAGATAGAGGTCTAAGAGGGAATTCAACACCCTTCTATGTAGTGGGAGCTAACTAGAACAGCTGGGCTCCGGGCTCCTCTGCCACCCTCCATCTCTTTCAGCTCTCCCTTTCTGTTTTGATCCAGGTTTTTGGCCAGACACCCCTTTACATCAGTGGCATGGGCCGGTGGTACCTGTGGCCAGAGCTGCCGAGCCACTTGGTGAGAACACGGCCCTTGTTAGAAGGGAGGAGTGGGAGGAAGAGGGAGGAAGGGCACAGGGCAGGGGAGGGAAGGAGCCGGTTTCTCACTGCCAAGGCCCCTCTCTGGCTCTCCTGTTCGTGCAGCTGGGCGATGATTTCAAACCCAGGCGTCATCTCGCCTTTAAGCCCTGGGCGGAGCACAAGCCATTTAAAGTCCTGCCGCGGTTTATGGGGTCTATCTATAAACACCGAGAGCTGGAGCGAAGGAGAGCATGTGCGGCGGCGGCGAAGGACACAAACATCGGCCCCTTGTCCTGGATTCCTGCTGAACCCAGCGGGAGCGAAGCCCTGTTGCTCCCCCGGCTGGCTCGGCCCTCCGTCCCCACGCGCGACCCCGTTCCCCACGGCCACCAGCGCCGCTTGCAGCGCTCGGATCCCAAAGCATAAAGGGATCCTGCTCCTCTGCAAGCTCCCGGGAAGCTGCCATGCCTGGGCTCTGGGGAGGAGGGCGAGGAGAGGCAGGGTGAGGAAGCCCTGCAGGCAGCCGTGCAGCGCCGGGGCTCCCAGAGATTTTGGGCACGCAAGCAAGGGCTGTGACTTGAGCGTCCGCCTTGTGCCTCAGCACCAGGGTGGATTTCACCGCCGTAAAGCAACAGGGCGCCTTCCCCACCCCCTTCCCCTCTAGCAGGGACCTGTTACTCACCCCAGGCGCCAGGCAGGAGCCGGCTCCTTGCTCAGAGCTAATCCTCTCCTCGGGCAACGCAGGATCCCAGCGCCGCGGCTTTACTGGCGTGGTTGGAAAAGCACCGGCTGCCTCACTTCTGCAAATCCAGCCTGTGCCTCCACCTCGTCCTCTGCCAGAAGCTGCTGGGTTTCATTCGCTCGGGGGAAGCAGGTGAGTCATCGCGGCACGGAGGAAATCGGATCGGCTTCTCCTCTGCGCCTGGGCTTCCTCTCTCTCCGGGGCTGTCGCTGCCTGGTGCCTGCCCAGTGGGTCGTGCCTCTGCTCCGGGTTAAGAAGGCGTTGCACATCCCATTTTTAGGGACGCAGCGTGTCCCGGTGGGATGTGCAGGGGTTCGCCCCACCACGCTGTTAATACAGGCTCGCTAAGTACCTGCCTAGCAGGGTTTACCGAGGGGTCCAGGGGAGGAGCGGGGCTGGAGAGCATCCTGGGGCACGGCAAACCGAGGTGTTGGTGTTTTGGGTTTGCTGCTCTCCAGGGATGCCCTGGGAAAACAGGCTGTGGTCTCTCTTTCTGGCATCAAGTCTGGATTGTGCTCCCTTTGCCCCTAAATTGAGCCCTCTCAGTCCAGCCAGGTACTTCCTCAGCCTGCATGTCAACTGCCACTGGAAGGAAAGCTGTGGCAGCAGGAATGTAGATTCTTATTTCCGAAAAAATAAACAATTCACCAAGGCTTTTGCTGCTGCTTCTCCAGTCGGGTTGAAACTCAAAGCTGGAGGAAGTTGAGGGCGAGCCCCAAACTTGGGCAGGAAAAGACGGACATTTGCAAGGAAGAGAGGCACAACAGCTGGACAGGCTGCCCCTGACAGGAGCGAGTCACCCTTGCAAACACCACCTGTGCATCCCACAGCCTGTCCGAAACTCCCAGTTCAGGGTGATTTGCTGGTCTCCCTCCAGCAGCCTCTTTCAGGGTGGGAGCTGGAGAGTTTCCTTGGGATCTGGCAGGCACCCCCTGATGCCCTCTGTCCCACAGCAGAGCTGCTGAGCTGGCAGAGCGCTGACCGGTGGCTGCTGGAGAGGTGCATCAGTGGGAGCCACGGCATGCGGCACTTCCGCACCTTCGTCCGGGGAACAGCAGGTGGGCACGGGATGCTCCACAGCCCCTCCCTGCCAGCCACGGGCCACCTGCCTGGCAGGACACTGGCACAGAGCTTGGGGCATGGGTAAGGTCCCTTTGGAAGCTGAGCCAGCAGCAGAGCTGGGAGGGAGAGGCATAACTGTGGCTTTGCTCTGCTCTGCTCCCTCGGTTCATCCAGGCGATCTTTCCTTCTGCTTCCTCCACCCTCGGGGCTTTCAGGGGCTCCTCCCAACTCCCATCCCTTGTCTAATCCATAGGGGAAGAGCTGCTCGACTTCTGGCTCGTCACTGAAAGGCTCCTGGGTGTGGATGAGTCAGATGGGAGTCAGAGGGATCTGCTCTTGTCCCTGGTCCACAGGCTGAGAGCCACTCACCTGCGTGAAGGCTCCAGCGTCGTCACCCTGTGCACCACCATCGCTGGTAGGAAACATGGGAGCTGGGGATGAGCACCCCTCTTCCGGAGAGGGGGTCGCTCCTGGGTGCTCCCAGGGGGATGGGCTGCCATCACCTGCTTGGTTTGGCTGGGGTACAGCCTGCACAGAGCCATCTCCCCATTGTAATTCCCTGCATCCATCTCAGGATCTCTGCCGAAAGCCAGGCACATCCAGTCCAGCAGCACCAGGAGAGAGATCCTGAGTAAGATGCAGGAACAGGCCCTTTTTATGATTCAGAGCTACTGGCTCCCTAAATTCTTCGTGCACTGCAAGATGGGAATGGAGGAAGAGGAATCGTGCCAGCCTTTGCTCCAGGAGTATCAGGAACGTTTATCACAGGCATGCTGGCAGGAGCCCCCAGGCCTTTCAGAGCCCCTCCCCACCATGCACATCAAAAGGAACCCAGCTGTGTCAGGGCCCTACTGCAGCCAGAAGGCCAAAGCAGGGATCTGGGCTCTGGTCAAGGAGGGGAGAGATGCCCAAGAACTGAAAATGGCCACTTTTCGGGTGAAACCAGAGAGGCAGCCAGGGCCAGCTGGGAGCATGGAGGAATTGTGTCTGGATAAGGATGCTTTGGGATCAATTCCCCAGCAGTCAGAACATCCTGCAAATACTGCCTTTGGAGGCAGAGGAGGAGTAACATTTCTTGGAAGACCTCAGTCCAGTGCAGATCAGGATCTGGAAAACCTCTGTAAGGAGAAAATGCTCTCTGACCTGCTTTCCTCTGCATCCCTTGCCCGGCTGCCGTCCCTGAAAAAGCCAGTCAAGACCTTGGATTTCCTTCCCTGGGCCCTGAGTGCCGAGGCCTGTGCAGGACGACCCTTCAGAGACTTCCTGCAGCGCCAGAACCGGCCCATGGAGACTCATCTCCTGGACTTGTGGCACGACCTGGAGGAGTTTCTACCCGTGGTGCTGGACTCCAACAGAGAAAACAGCTTCTTCCTGCGCCATTTGATTGGGGAAAAGATCTGCAAGACCTACCTGGAGGAGGGCAGCACTGAGAAGCTTCCTTTGGAGACCAGGACTCTCGTGAGTTTGTGGAACCATCTGATATGTGGAGAATTCTCCCCCTGGATATTCAGAGCCCAGAAGGAGATTTGCAAGGTACACGGGGGTGCTGGCAGCGGTCAGGCTGGGAGGTGCAGCTGGCATTGGCACCCCTGTGGCGGTGTGAGGGCTGTGGGAATGTTTAGGAAGTGAAGCATTTGGAAAATTAAGAGGAAAAGAGCTTAGGAAGGGAAAAAGTTGCAGTCACCTTGCGCTGGAGCAGTGACCGAGATGCCCCAGGCCAGTGGAGAGGAGCATCCTCACTGGTTTGCTGGGCAGCAGAGCAGGGGTGAGCAGTCATTGAATATCTCTGGTGACCCTGGCTAGATGCACATTCCAGGGGCTGGCGATGACAGGGCAGTGGCCATCCTTTTGCATCCGTCACTGGTTCCAGCACAACCCCAGTGAAACCCATTTAGAACCCGAGCCCTTCTGGGCAGCCCGGTGGGCCAAGCTGGGTGTGCAGGCGTGTCCTGGGCGTGTCAGCAAGTTGTGAGCCACCCACGGCAGCAGCACTTTTGACCTTGATTGACCCTGCCTGAGGACAATCCCTCTTTGCTCCTCCTCAGGTGCTCTGTGGCCTCTACGAGGAGTTCCTGGCTGATGACGACAGAACCTTCCTCCAGTTTATGGTGAGGGGGATGCACAGGGGCATCCTCAGGGGGGTGTGCAGGCTCCAGTGGGGATGTGGAAAGTTGGAGAGAGGGAGAGAGAGAGAGGGAGGGAGGGAGGAAAAGCCCACCATTAGCTGCAGTGGTCTGGCATCCCACGATGTCCCCAGGCAATGCTGCCCCAGGGTGACACAGCAGATCCTACCCTGCTCCAGCTGCCTGGAGCAGTGATCCTCAGCTCTTCCAGCACAGCATCCCGTTAAGTTGGCAGCACTGCAGGCACAGTCTGCAAGAGCTCCCCCGAGAAAAACTGTGACCCTGCCTAAAAGCAGGGAGAAACATAATTGCAGGCTTTTAGGGTAGGCACGAGTGAGCCCAGCACTTCTGGGAATTGATCTCCCTCTGGCTTTTTTCCTTGCCCACGCTGTTAATGTCTAATTATTAGTGCTATTAATGTGACTCATGTACGTGCCACACATGGGATGACCCTGCCCCAGCACCAGTGCCTGGCCAGCACAGGGGGGGAAGAGGACATGCAGCCTTTTAGCCTGTGATTCCACCACCCTCAAGTTTTCCACATATTTTTTTTCCACCAAAAAGGATGACACAAGAAATCAGAGTCACACAAGCACTCTTCCCAGGCTATTATTCCTCCTGGCCTCAGAAATCCCATAATACCTACCCCAGATTCCAGCACTACACCCAGAAACCTCCTTGCAGGCAGAACCCCCTGAGCATCCCACCTGCACTGCTACCTGCACAACCCATGCAGGCAATTTTTCTCACTGCAGATGGTGCTCTTCAAACCAAACAAACAAAACCATTTTGTTTCCCCCAAAATGTAAGATCAGCAGCTGATCCTGGAAATGTCTGGGAGAGGCTGTCAGGGCTCGGTACCCTCAAAGGCCTGGTTCCCAGAGTCTCAGCCAGCGAGAGCTGAGCATTTGGAAAAGTCAGCTGGCAGCTCCCGACTCTGACTCGTTAACTGCTCTTGGTGGGAAGTTAATTAGCTGCCCAGGTTTTTCAGCATCTCTTGTCAGGGAAATCTCCCCTCCGAGGCCAGAGCTGGTCTGGGAGTGCAATTAGCACTTCAGCAGGCGGCGGGCCGTGCTCTCTGTGGGCACCATCCCCTGAGCCAAACTCCACCCGGCTCTCCTGCTCTGGTGTCAGGGGAACTGCTGGGGGCTTAGCAGGGTTATTTTTGGTGCCTGCTCTCAACTCTCAGCCAGAAACCAGCCACTCTACCCCTGCTGCTTGGTGAGCTGTGCGAACGGTTTGTCTGTGGGAAGAGGCAATACCTGCAGGAGGGGTTTTGGGGAGAATGAAGGAGGCACTCCCTGGGCACCAGCTGGAGCCAGCCCTGGTGACAGGAGCCAACAAAACAGCACACGAGCCACCAGGCTGCTGGGGGCACCTTCAGGGTTGTTTCCAGCTCTCCTGGGGGGATGCTGAACTCTTCAGAAAAGCTCCGTGTCTGGCCTTTCTCTGGCTGCCTGTTCCCAGTACATCCCAGCCAGCTGAGCTGAGCTTTGTGCTCACATAGATTCCTTCCAGGCTGCTTAAAGCTCAAGCAGAGATCTAAACCGGGCAGGTTTGTAGTCTGAGGCATGGTAAAACAGGTGGGCACAGTGCTGGAGATGGGGAAGGTGCTCTGTGCCACAGCCCTGCCCTCTTCTCGCCGCAGGCTCCAGGCATGGATGTCGCCGTGTCCGAGGTGTCGGGCCGTGCTGCTGGCAGAGGGGAACATTTCCACCTGTCCCAGAGGATGAACCAGTCTCTGAAGCTGAGCCAGGGCTTGCACGGCACCAGGAGCTTGGAGGGGGTCTCCTCCAAGCACTGGCAATTGCTTGCTGCTCGGGACCTCCAGAAAGGGGGCTCCATCCAGGCAGAGCTGGAGCTGCTCCTGGGCAGTGCTGGTAAGAGGAGGCTCTCCATTCCTGGCGGGGCTCACGTTGGCTGAAGCCAGCACAGCATGTTTTGTGCTCTGAGGCTCAATGGCCCTAAGCAGGTGATGGACATCATGGTGTGGGTTGGTACAGTGGGTCTGGGAGTCTTCGTTTGTAATCAAAGCTTTGGCAGTGACCTAAGGGCCAAATTCCCTCCTGCCAGTACCAGGGGCACCAAATACCACATCCCTGCAGTGGCTTGGATCACCAGATCAAACGAAGACTGGAGCAAAGTGACTGAAGCCTAAAGCCAGCAGTGGCTCCTGCCACCCCAGTTCCACATTTTGGCCTTCTCCTGAGGATGCTGGGACTGGCCGTGCTGGTGCTGCTGGTGTAACCCCTCAGCTTTGCTGTGCCATGCAATCTTTTGGGAATGACACCGATTTTCTAGGCACCTGTGGTGCACTGAGGGTGTCACCTGTAGCAGCCCTGTAGCTTGTGGGCTCTCAGTTTTACCCAAGAAATGCAGTGCCACGGGTAGATCATGGAACAGGACACACAGGGGAACAGGGAAGGTAACAAGGTGCTCTTCAGCACTCAGAGCCAGTGCTGAAGGGCTGTCATAACCAGAGTTAATGGACGTGGGATCTGTCCTCTCTCTGATGCAGAATTCCAGAGGGTAATGGCAGATGAGCTGGCTGTGGGTAGCCCAAGCAAGGAAGAGGAGCTTCTGCAGCTCATGAGTGCTGCACTGGGTGAGTCCAGGCTCCCAAACATCCATCACCCTTGGGGGTGCTCCAGGGACTGGGTGAGCAGGAGGCTTCCCTGCAGGCGTCACATCATCTGGTGGAACTTCTCCAGAAGGAAAGGCCTATCCACCCAACACAGGCTGTGCTCTGGGGCATTAAACCAGCCAGGGAGGGTGGCAGTGGGGGATTTCTCTGAAGCAGATGCTGAGGAGGACAAACCGTGAGAGGTGAAGAGTTCCCACAGCGTCTCCTGAGCCAAAGTCACCACACAGACACCACGTGGAGGCTCCAGGGTCCGGCTGTGTGCAGGCTCTGGCTGTCACCTGAGGAAGAGGCCATCCCTGTTTCTGTCCCCACAGCTGTTGCATCCGAGAGGATTGCTAGAGAGAATGCTGCTGCTGCTGCAAGGAAGGAGGCGTCTAGAAAACGCAGGTCTGGCACCTGGCAGCACAGAGCTTTGCTCCTTCCACTCTTTCAGATTTTTCCCAGTGCTCCCCTCTAGTGCCACTGCTCCCTGTTGGGTCATTTGGCCCTCTCAGATGTAGGCATAGGTGGCCTGTGGGTCTAAACTGCAGAATTACCAGGGAAAGGAAAAAAATGGGCACTCCCCATCCCCAGTTCAGATTTATTCTTCACACCTTGTGCACATCTCGTGCACTTCATCCTCAATCAACCCTCGGAATGCCACCTGGGCAGCGCTCGGATTCCCAGAAAAATCACTTAAAATCACATTGTAGCCATATTCAAAGCTCTGGACTTGTGTCTCACCTCCTGGGAATACTCCCAGGCTGTGAGTCCTTGCAGCTTCACAGTGGGATATAAAGCAAATGGAAAAATGATGGTGAGCTCCTGGGCTGAGCTGATTTCTTAAGCCCAGTTATGCAAATGCACCCTGCCCACCATCCATCCCACCCCAAGGGGCCAGACAGCAACTGCTATGAATGCATTTTTCTACGGCCCATCAGCCAGTACGTTGAGGTTCCATCCAGACCCTCACCCCAAAACCTACCAAATAGCTTCTGGGCCTGCAGGCTGCTGGACTGGACGAGGAAATGCTGCAGTTAAGCAGGACAGACACTCCCAAGAAGAGAAATGCAAGAAGAGAGCCCAGGGGAGGGTATCTAGTGCCCTCTACCATTGTCCAACCTCCTCCAGGAGCAGAAATCCAGCGGGATCCCAACCCCAGGGCTATCCCCTATCAGCTGCTCCCCACCTTAGGCCCCTTCCATCAAATCAGTGCCCTCATGCCTCTTGCTGCCCTTGATGCTCTCTCTGCTCTCCCATCTGGCAGGTTTGAGGAGGAGGGTGAGGAGGAAGAGGAGGAAGAGGATGAAGGACACTACTATCAGAAGAAGAAGAAGCAGAAAAAGACACAGAAGCAGAAACAGAAGCTGAAGCAGAAGGAACAGCAGCAGCAGGAGGAGGATTTGTTGCCCTGGGGCAAAAAGCCCAAGTCTAGGCGTCGTCAGCACGTGCAGGAAGGGAGAGAGGACCCCAAGACACAGGGGATGGTAAGGAAAAAGACCCTGTGTGCTGGCAGGCTGTTTGCCAGGCAAGAAGGAGAGGAGGTGCTGTGAGACGAGGAATGCCACATAGGGTGATGGAGAGCTGCAGGGAGGCAGCAGGGAAAGGCTCCTTCCTACAGGCTCTGGAGTCCTGCTCCACACAGACTTCACCACGTCTGGTCAGGACTGGCCGAGCGATTCACACCGTGCCCTGTGGCCACCAGGGAAACTGAGAGATACCGGGAAGCAAATACTGGGTCACAGATCCCACTGCCAAGGCTGCTCCAGCTCACGGTGGTGCATCCAAATGGGAGGGCTCAGCCCCAGTGCTGCAGCTCCCTGGCTGATGTCTCCACAGGGATGGGCCTGGGATGCCGTCCGCGAGCTTGTCAGGAGCTTCTGCAAGTTCCAGAGGGAGATGGAAGATCACAAACGCCGCGCAGAATTTGAGGAATTTCTCCGTCAGGAGCAAAGAAACGAGAGGGAAAGTATGTCCAGTGTCCTGCCACCCCTTCTCCTCCCTCCCCAGGACACCCCTAGGTTTAGTAGAGAAGAAAATGGAGAAAACCTGTCCCTTACCTCCCACCATCATGACTTAGTGCCCTGTTATGCAGTTGCATCTCTCTCAAACAATGTTGTATGTGCAAGTTTATATCCCCGCCTCAAAAAAAAAACAAAACAAACAAACAAAAAAAGACACCTCAAAAAACCAACCCAAAGCAGGAAACACTAAATGGAGCTAAGGTGAGACAGGCCAGAAAAATAAACAAAAGGAAATTTCTTTCTGGGCAACAGGGAGCTGACCTAAACAGAAAGTTTACAAACAGGTTTGAGAGGAGGCTGGAAAAGCACTTAGAGAAGTAATCTACTAAACACACATAAACCCTATTTAGATCAAAAGAATTTTGTGTATCCGGGGAAGCAAGAAATTTTTTCCCTTTCATCCTCACTCGTTATCTACTTGTGGGCTCTGTCAGAGCCAGGGCCAGCAGCTGGACATGCCAGCAGGCTTTAGGAGCAGGTCATTCCCTATGGAAAGAGTGAGCATAAACACTCCATGGGTGCAATGAGGAGGAGGGATGGAGGAGATCACCAAGCTGGAGGGAAGGTGTAGTCCACAGAGGTAGAAAGGCCCTCAGCAAATCGCGTGCAGGTAAGGGGAGCACAGGTGAGCTGAAGGAGCAAACCCAGCCCTGGGCAGCAGGACACAGCACCTCTTCCCCTGCCTCAGACTTGCCCGTCAAGGAGAAGAAGAGCAAAAGTCCAGCCAAGAGGCCCCGCTCCCGCAAGGGCAAAGCCCGGCCGGAAAAGGTGACGCTGGTGAAACGCCGCATTTTGGACAAACAGCTCATCGTCGTCAACTTCCTCGTCAACGACCTCCGCTTTTACCTGGAGATGGACAAGTAAGTTCTTCTTCCACCAGGGTGCTCGGGTACCACTACAGAATCCCAGAATGGTTTGGGTTGGAAGGGACGTTAAAGGTCACCTCGTTCCAGCTCCCTGCCATGGGCAGGGACATGTCCCACTGGACCAGGTTGCTGAGAGCTCCATCCAGCTTGGCACCATCCTCCCTTGGCTCTGGCCCAAACTTATCTCCGATGGAGACCTCCAAAGCCCCCATTTCAGCCTGCAGTCATCCCCTGGCTCAGGGTTCCCGTTTGAAATCCTTTAGGTTTGGTAGTCCCAAGCAATCCAACATTTTGCCCACACTATTTGGGACGTCCCGGTTCTGTTGGCATTTCTCCCTCGACTTTGTCCACGTTCCCAACAAACCTGTAAGACCAATCCATGGCCAACGGGCACCAGCCCTGCAGCCAACACCACCACGACAGGCAAATCCCCAGCTTTCAGTCCTCCTCTTTTCCCAAGAAGGGGCAACATCACCTGCCCCAGGTGAATCCTGTGACCACAAGGGTGGCAGAAGAGGGAGGTGGATTTCATATCTCCTGTGTCACTGTTCCACACCTTGAGGATTTCTTTTCCTGACCAAGCAAATACCAAATTAAGCAAGAACATGACTGTCTAGCCTAGCAGTTACCAGCACTTGTCTTAGAGCAAGACCTCACGTGCCTTTGCAGGTTTTCCAGGCTGGCTGACTGCAAGGAAGCTGCGGCACCCCGCAACATGCGGTCAGAAAGGCACGTTGCCTTTCTCAGAAAGAAACTTGACATCATCAGCAGACTTTTCCTGAACTCTGATATCCCCCCCAAGCTGCGGGTAAGACCCTGGCATCTGCCCAGGAAGGCTGGAGGTTGCTGCCTGCTCATTGCTCAAGGCCATTGGGATCAGCTGGGAACAGTGGTGGGGAAAGAGGGACAGGCAGAGGTCTGGATCTGCTGGGGGGGCTTTGGGGCATGCTCTGGAGCTTGGGGCTTCCCCGTGGGCTGGGAGGGGTGGGAAGCAACCGCCCACCAGACCCTGATAAATAGAGAACAAGCACATGGATAAGGATGGGAGAGGTGGAGATGGTTCTCCAGATTTACCTGCTGGAGAAATGCCAGGGCTGAAGCAGCAGGATGGTGCTGCACACCACCAGTCCAGTCCTTTCACTCTTCAGAGGCCAGTGTCACCACCATCCCCTCCCCATTGCACCCACCCCATCCCCTCCCAGTGCTCTTCCATCTCCCCTTTGGAGGGCACAATGCTTCCCACAGAAATCCTGGTGGGATCCTACCCTTGTGCCTGGGGCAAGCAGCCAGCATGGAATTTGGGTCTCTTCTTAGAAACTGATGAGGTGGGGTCAGGGAGAGAAACCTGGCCCCATGAGGAGTGCTGCAAAGTGCTTTGGTCTCTTCTGTGCCCAAGGTCAACATCTCTGAGAAAGAGAGGGATGCAATCTGGCGTTCATCTTCCAAGGGGCCACTCACCCGGGCCATCTACCACAACGCCAAGGTCACGCTCTTCCCCATCCTGATGTACTTCTGGAGAAGGTACCTATCCATCCTCTGGGGACACCACCCTTTATCTCCAGCCACTTGTTCCTCCGCCGTGCTGAAAGTGCTGAAAGTCCACGGAGTGGACTTTCAGCACTTTCAGCACGGCGGAGGAACAAGTGGGATTGTCTCCTCGGAGCTTCGCCATCTCCGGTGTTTCTCACGCAGGTTCTGCACCTGGAAGGTGATGAGGAGCTTTCAGGCCTGCCGGGAGGACAGGAGCTCTGAGACCCATGAGGACCCGGGAGGAGGAGCTCTGAGCTTTCATCTCGTCAAGGGGGACAAGAGCTCCTGCAGCCAAAAGGAGGGGAGGAGCCCTCAGGAGCCCAGGGGTGGCAGGGGCCACAAGGAGGAGGGCAGGGTTGCAGCCTCTTCACCTCGTGCAAAAGCACCCAGGATCCCCGGCCTCAAGAAGCTGGTGGCCATTCCCTCTGCTACTCGTTTTGCTCCAGGTTTGTTCTTCCAGTGCAGGAACACCCATCTTGCCGTCTTTTAAAAGACCTGCCATCTTTTACGTTCCCCTGAAAAGACCCCCTCCTTTACACAGCTTTGAGGGTGTATGTGGTGCAGGCCTGCTGGGAAAATGGAATGGAATTTTTTACCTTTTTTTTTTTTCCTGTCAAAATCAGCCAAAACTGTCCAGCGGGATTTTAGAAATTTTCTTCGGTGAATAGGGAAGTGAGCACAGAGACTTCCCAAGAAAAGAGCTATTGCATAATTCCTGTTTATTGCAATAACTAAGTTAAAAATAGGCACACCCCCTGAAACAGAAATAAACCCCCCCTATCTTTCGGGTTGCAAGTCAGATGGGAGCAGGAAAAGGAGAACTGTGCAGCCAAACACCAGGCACACTGGCATTCCATGGAGGGTGCTTTGAATATCTGGAATGGAGAATCATCTCCATCAGCATTTGAGGTGACAACTCCAGGGAAAGAGATGTTTTTTCTTCCTCATCCCCCTGTTTAGTTTTGATGCACTGAATAACTCTAAACTGAAAAACACCAAGTGATGCTGAGCGCTGTCAGTCTGCCTGACAGCCTGCTCCTTGGCTGAATATTCATTTGGAAATTGTCTAATTGATTTTTGATTAAAGGGGAAACCAAAATAGGCACATACTAATCTTGCTTTGATGGATGAGTGGGCGTCAGCAAGCTGCTGTTCTGCTCCCTGTCATTTATCACTGTCAAGTTCTGGCTAAAAAGCAGCAGAGTTCGAGGATTTGGATGCCTCCAGGCAGACGCTTGAGCTCCTGCTTCACAGCAGGGCTGAGGTGATGGAACCCTGTGCTCCAGGAATGCCAAGCCATGTCCGTAGCTCTTGGCTATTCCTATGGACAACACCCGGTCTTCAGCTTGGGTCTCCACCTTGTTACAGAGCCTCACTGCTCTTCCAGGACCTTCTCAAACGTAGCTGTTTCAATGAGAAAGTCACAAAAAGCCCCCAGAAAAACCTCATGTGTCCCACACGTATTCCAAGCTAGTGATAAGCCAGAAGCCTTGTGCTGCTCTGGAGCTACTGGCTGGGTTACCCAGGACAAGGACAGTGTTTGCCAGGGTCTTCAGGGAGCAGAGAGAGACATTTAAACCGATTCAGATTAGAGACAGGAAGTCGTTTTTTACACTAGAGGGTGGTAAAACACCAGCACAGGTTGCCCAGAGAAGCTGTCGCAGGCCCATCCCTGGAAATATTCAGCATCAGGTTGGATGGGGCTTTGAGCATCCTGGTGTAGTGGAAGGTGTTGGAGGCTGCACCAGGTGGCCTTGAAAGGTCCCTTCCAACACGAATTATTCTGTGTTTAAATCAGTGCAAACTGCTGCAGGGGTTGGGACGGTCACAAGCAGCACAGCCCGTGTTTAACTACAGCCACAGAGAGTGACTGCACTGGGAGCTGCTCTGGACACGTAGAAAAGGCTGTGATCTCTCCAGAATGGACTTTAATCCCACAGGGACTGTCCCAGGGACAACAGTCCCCAAGCTACCGCTCCTTGCTCCATCTCACAGGGATGAGTGACAGGAGACAGGGCGAAAAAAGTCCTATTTTGGGTCACACATTTTGTCCCACACAGCTTTGCCCCACAGGCAAGCTGGCACGGGGGGGACAAGATGTGTGACCCAAAACCCAAAATAGCTGCTGTTTGTGACGGTGCTGATGTCCACACCAGCACCCAAAACACTTTTCTGCACCTTATGCTTACACCAATGACCTTTCTCCAAGGGTCTTGCTTTTGTAACCTTTAGGTAAAAACTTGCTTTTGAGCTGGGGGGGGAATTGTGTTGTTGCCTTTTATAATGCTCCGAAATTGCTGGGGGAAAGACCTGTAATTGCAGAGGAAACCTCCTCTCCCCCATGTTGTGCTCTTCCCTTGCTTCGAGGGATGTGCAGAGGTGGCGTGAGCAGGGCTGGGTGGTGGCAGGCAGGGACCCATCTGCTGTCACCAGGAGTCTCTGTGGCACTGTCACTGCACTGCCCGACCCCAGGGTGACGCCCAGAGAGGCTGACCTGGAACAGAGGCTGGACAGAGTTAAAGGAATAAAGCAGGGATTTATTAAAAGGTCTTCAAAGGACACACCTTGGGCAGTACAAGAGCCCGGCCGTGGCTACACCCAAGATGGAGGGTGTGTCATGAGTTCTCACACTTTTATAAGTTTTGGTGCATTTCCATATTGGGGTTCATTGTCCAATTCCAGCTCCAGGTTATGCAGTCCCATCCTCCCAGATTGCTCTCCTCAATTCCCTGCTGTTTGCACTTTCTGGGCCCAAAGCTGCAGCGGTGTCCTTGGTTGTGGGGCTGGAAAAGGATTGTTCTGTCTGACTGAGCTGTGAGGAGAGCTCGCTGACACTTTATATGAAGTTCAGAGTCACACACCAATGCAGTGCAGAACCTGGAAAATACAAAAGCTGAAACTCAAGGGCGCGGCCACCAGCACGGGGCAGCTCCCAGGACAAGCTGCCCAGGCAAGCACAAAGCCTGGCACACCTCCCCATCTCCCATTTCTGCCACCCAGCCTTGCCACAGAGCCAGGGTGGGACATGTCACCCCCACCCTGCAGCCCCCAAACTGTTTTGCCATCAAGGAGATCTCAAGCCCTTGCTCAGCTGTCCTTCCTTGTGCTCTGGGCAAGCCCCAAATGATTTTTGCCTCTGCCGCTGTCCTTCCTCACTGGCCATCAGAGCACTCCGTGTCTTTTCCCTCCCCAGGTAAAAGGCCTGTCCTTATCTTCACGCTGTCAGAAGGCCTCCAGCTCCTGCTCCCACGGCCCCAGAAGAAACCTGAGCCTTCAGAGGAGCAAAAAGGTGAGCCAGGGCTGGGAGGGGCCCTCCTGCTCCCGAGGGCTGCCCGCAGCAGCCCGTGCTGGGAGGTTGCTGCTGCTGTTTCCCTCATGTGCTGTTGTTCCCCCAGGCTCGGATCCCAGGGGGGAGAGGAGCCCCTCGCTCAGCGAGTTTGCCCCGCAGGGCGGGTAGGTGGCCCCAGAGGCGTTCACCTCCTCCAAACCCCGCCAGCACAGCCTGTGGGTCCCCTGAAATCCCAAGGGTTTGTGCAGGAAGCTGGGCAGCACCCCCACCTCCAGTAACAGTCGCAGAAAACTCCCGGCTGCTGCACGTCTCTGTGCCCAGAATTCCTGCCTGGGAGCATCCCTGATCCTTCTCCATGCCCTGAATTCCTCCCTGTGAGCATCCCTGATCTTTCTCCATGCCCAGAATTCCTGCCTGGGAGCATCTCTGATCCCTCTCCACGCCCAGAATTCCTGCCTGGGAGCATCCCCGATCCTTCTCCATGCCAGAATTTCTGCCTGGGAGCATCCCTGATCCTTCTTCATGTCCTGAATTCCTCCCTGTGAGCATCCCTGATCCTTCTCCATGCCCAGAATTCCTGCCTGGGAGCATCCCTGATCCCTCTCCATGCCCTGAATTCCTCACTGGGAGCATCCCTGATCCCTCCCCATGCCCAGAATTCCTGCCTGGGTGCACACAGCCCTGTGCTGGTCCCTGATCACCCTGACCCTTCCTTCAGCAGCAGCAGCCACTGATGCAACATCTCTCCCTTCCCTGCAGGAACTAAGGGAAGCTCAGCTCCCCTTCCAGCAGCTCTCCCAAAAGAGCACCTAAAGGGGTGTGATCCAAGGAAGCTGAGCAGCCTGGACACAAGGAATCATTTGCACTCAGCAATAAGACTTAAAAATAAAGCAACTCACAGCATCCTGCAGCTTACCTGGTGCCAGCACAGCAGCTCACAGCTCTGCAGCCACGGCAGGGACGTGCTGTGACGCCTGTTTCCAGCTCCTTCCACACAAATCTCCTTCCTCATGTGGATGTGTAAAATACTCCTCAGCTCCTCACCTTTCCACACAAATTAAATACTTCCTCTGGGTAGCAAGGCTGAGAGAGCCCATTGGGTTCCCTTACTCAGCTGGATGCTGAGGTGCTGCCTGTTTTGCCAAGGCCTTTCTGATTTTCCAGCAAAAATCAGCTCATGCCTGACTGGGGCTTCAACGTGCTTTTTTTTTTTTTTTTCTTTTTTTGGTGAGGTTTTCGGGTTTTGTTGTTTTTTTAAGCCAGTGTGTGTTTATGAAGCACTAAGCAAATCATAGCAAGGGCCTTAACTTTCCCCAGGCGAAACTGAGTCAAAGTGACTTTGCCAAGTCACCAGGAAGCTGCAGAAATCACAAATATTCTTTGGACCTCGTGAAGAAAAGACCACAACCTTTATCAGTTTGTCAGAGGCAAACTCTCAGCTTTGTCATTTTGAGCTATTTTTAACCACTTTTTAATCCCAGATCCCAGAAGAATACATCACAGGAATAACGCCAGCTAACATTTTAAGGCAAATGGAAACATATTTCATATTTATCACTTATGATTATCAACACTTTGCCTCTGGAGGATCAAAAATACCCAAACCCAAGAACATTTCTTTAACTGAAGGGCTTGGGGAGCTGATACCATTCTTACCACATGAAATGTGACCAATTCTCAGAACTGCTCTTGTGCTGGAAGTTGATTTTGCCCTGAAAGCTTTCAACCCCAAAATTTTGCTGTGTTTTTGTGAGCTCTTTTGCTAACACCCAGCTGAGCCCAGGCCCTCTAAGGCCTCACAGACGTGCCTGAAGCTCAGCACAGCAAAACCAGAGCTAAGAACAGCCTTCACTCCACTGCTTCCGTGGGCTGCTTTGTAGGTTTGGTTTTTCAGAGCAGCAGATGAGCCGCGGTGAGCTGGGAGCATCCCTGTGCAAGAGCCAGGACAGGGAGCACCTGATCCCACCACACTGGGCTGAGCCAGCTGTCCTGGGGGACTCCAGCAGAGGGAAAAGGCACAGGCACAGCAAATGCAGGCAGGACAGCAGGGCAGTGAAGCGTGTGGGGCCAAATCACACCTTTGGGCTCCCTTCGTGGGCTGCAAACCTGCCTGAGGCAAAGGCAGCGCCTCCCAGCTGGCCACCGATGCTGGGACATCCCGCAGCACTAATTTTGGCAGCTGGTTCTGCCCGCAGCTCCCCAGGACACCTCCATCCTCGGGCTGTGTCCCAGACACTGCCGCAGCACCCAGCTGCAGCGCTGCCCAGCAGTTTTCCATCCTGCCTGGCGTCTCACTGGCCCATCCTCCTGGGAGAAGCAGCCTGGTGCTTTCCCCAGCCTTGCTGCCACTCCTGAATTCCTTCCTCCCACGGCCCGATGCTCCGGGAGCGATCTGCTCTGCAGATGCCGTGCATGGATCAGGTTTCTTCTCTGGCAGCAGCCTGACAGTGCTTCTGGCTTCTCAGAAAGCAGAAGAGAGCACAGGAGCAGTCCCTGGAAATTCTTCCCAGCAGCCAGATTGCCCCAGAGAGATAAGGCACAGCCTCCCTCCTTTAATCATTGCTGAGGCTTTGGGGCTGCCGGGTCCCAGCCCTTCAGTGAAACAGCAGAGTGATGGAAGAAGTTGCAAAGGTCACAGAAAGCCAGAAATGTGGCATTTTACAGGAGGCTGGAGGAGCCCAGCCCAGGGCCTCACTTCTCTTCATGCAAGAGCAGAAATGCTGCCATGGCACAGGGCACCCCATAGCCCCCTGCTCCCCCCAGTGCCAAGACCTGAGCAGGCACCTCTGGGTGTCCTCCTGCCTTCTGGGCATGAGAAAGGCATAGTGAGCAGGAAGAAAAAAAAAAAAAAGAGCGGGGAGGAAAGGTAAAAAACCCAAAAATATTGGCGCAAGAGGAGTCAGCGTTCTCCTGGTTGCATTTTCTCATCAACAGTTGCGTAGTCAAACTTCCATAATGTTATTTAAAAGGTTCCCAGGACCCTCAGAAGGACCTTTGCTCCAAGGCAGGACCAGTGATACAGGTGGTGGTTTGACAGAACCTCTCCTCGTGTGCAGAGGGCATGGGGGAGCCTCATTTCTAAAGGAGCGTAGAGTCAGTTTTCTCATCAAGTTTATTTCAAGTTTGTTTCTCCATGGGCTCATTGAAAGAATAACAATCCCAGTCTGAAAAAAAACCAACTAAACCAAGCACAAAAAACAACCTTTTCAGCAGCTGAAAAACATTTCCATAAGCAACACGTAATCGCAGTGCAAATCAGAGCATCCAAAGCTCTTGGTTGTTACACCAAACTCTTTGGAATCTTTCCTAATTTAAGTCCTCCATACTCTGTCCCTGCGTGTGCTTTATCCCATCTCCTTACCCACATCTTCAGCTCTTTTGCAGGTGAATAAATAAGAAATAAAAGGGGTGGTGGTGGTGGGATCAGGCACGGGACAGGAGGTGGTGACATCCTACTGGGAAGGGTCCTGGAAGTCTGCAAAGTGGCTGCACGTGGGGTTCCGGCGTAAACTGTTGTACACATAGACGGTAAGCTCTGGAAAAACCTTCAGGAAATACTCAGCATAGTCTCCTATTTTGTTGCTGATCCTGAAAGAGAACAAAAGCAAACAGGATTTTTAAAGCTTGTCCAAGGGCTCAATATTCTAGGATGCCCTTGCAGAGAAAAAGCCATTCCAGAGGCTTTCTGATAACACAGGGAGGTTTCCTAGAAACCCCAGGTCTGCAACTTCTCTACTCCTCAATCCTCTTTTTTTTTTTTTCCTTTTCTTTTTTGGCTATTCCTCCAGCACCTCCATCTGCCTTTCACTTTCATCTTGGACAACTCTGTCAGGCACACGGTGGGGATTCTTGGGCTTGTCCTGGGCAAGGACAGGACTTGGTGATCCTTGTGGGTCCTCTCCAGCTCAAGGATATTCTCTGATTCTGTGCACGCATGGGCAGGGGCAAGGATAAGAACACATACTGTTCATCTTTGTGTTCATCCATGTTTCTCATGAGCCTCAGGAGTTGGGTGACATCATTGCTGTATTTGGTACGTTTTGCATTCCTAGGATTTTCCATGACGTGTAAAACATCTTTGTCAATCTGAAAGAAAGCACACAGATTATTCCCTGCCTTTCACAACCCACAAAAAGCAGTGGACTTTGAAGGTTTGCCAGCCAATTTGAGAATGATCAACCCCTTTTATCACCCCAGTTAGCAGAGCTCCCTTTAACATCCACATCTGACTGCATGCCTTCGATTGAATTGTTTTTCCCAGCTGCCCTTATTTTGTGGGGGGTTACTTTTTCCAGTTCCATTTTTAAACAGACCCCATGAAACACTCTGAAAAATCTTCTGCCTGAATGTCTAGCTCAAACCTGATTCCAATCCAAATTTAAGAGGATTACCATTTTGGTCCACTCTGGATAAGGAAAAGTTTTCTTGGTGACATTACGATCTTGAAAAATACTTTTTCGGTTTGGGATGTCTTTGATTTTATTCCATATAGTCTTCAGGAAATTGAACCTGCTGTGGGATGAGAAGCTTCATTAGCTGCAGTGGGACATCACTGTCCTCAGCACTACAGGCAATTCCCACACCCGAAATCCCACCTCCTTTGTATCCCCAGGACTTACCTCTGATTGCTCCAGAAATAGGGATGTTTGCTCAACCCCTCCAGGCCTCGTTCATCACGAGAGAACAGGCTTTGTACAAGGTCCCGAGCCTCTGCGTGATCTGGGGCATTGGGAGCCAAATCCTCGATTCCAACTTGCTGGAGGGGTTTCCTACCCCCTGTTAAAACGTAGAGCACGAGCCTGCCCAGGGCCTGCAAAGAGATATCGCTGCTCCCGTGCCACAGGCAACCCAGGGCAGGAGGACTCGTAGCCCCAAACCCTGCAGGTGCCCAGAGGTGTAAAATACACCCCCAACACACACCTCGAAGCCGTGTGCACCAGGACAGAGGAGATGGGCATCCAAATCGACACGGCTCTCGTGCAACACCTGTACTACACGGACTTTCCCACTAATCGAGGCATTTTCTAGTTGGGGATGCAAAAGGCCTTTCCCTGGGACCCACAGATACAGAGCACCCAAAATTTTAAACCACAGGTTGGTTCACAGAGAACTTGCCTCTAAATCTGACTTTACAAGTTCTTCTTGGCCTTCAATTGACCTCCTTTTATTACCAAAGTCCGCCAAGTAAATTTTGCCACCTAAATCTGAGGAAATAAATGAAATTGTTAGCAAACAAAGGAGATTGAAAAATTTTTGTTAGCAAACCTTCATACAGTCCATCACTGACTTCTGAATGGCCCCTTCTTTAAAAAACAGTTCTCTGAGGGCATCTATGATGGGTTGATCTGCCTGCAGAGCCCTGGAGAGGGGGGCAGAGCTAATGAGATGTGTAAGGTTGTCCTCCCTGTGAACGTGTCTGCACTTATATAAAGAAGAGATCTAAAGCCACCCCATTCAGCACAAAGACATCTCTACTTTCACAGACAGCTGTGAGGCACCTTCCTCTCCAAACTGCAGGGAAAGCAAAATGAAAACATAAAGAAAGTTTTATTACAAAACCTATTACGAAGTTCCCGGGCTGTAGATCCTGGTGAGCAAATCTGAGGGAGTGCAGCTCTCTCAGTGCCTGGAAGATCATTTTCAGAGCAGCTTTGTAGTCCTTTCGGCCTCCAGGGTCCTGCAGGTGTTCCTGGAGGTTCTTCTCCCAGAGTGGGAAGCACAAGTACGTGTAGCCTTTTTCCTTCTCAGACTGGAAGAGCTTCAGTAGATGTTCACAGTGAGAACATTTTTCAAAGAACTCTTTCTCTTTGTCACCCTCTGCACTGCAGGTTATTCTCACTGCTACCTCTGTCCCTCCGTGGAGCCCGAGGTAGATGCCATCCTGAATTTTCTGCTGGATGTATAGAAATGTCTTCAGTTTGCCAATCATGGGGCGATACATTTGATCAAGTTTTTTCAGCTGGGCTTGCCAGCGTTTGCTCTTTGGCTCCCACTCTCTGGGAGTTTCTGGAACAAACTTGGCCTTGTGCTCACAAAGAAGATTTTCCATGCTAAGAGAACGATTTCTGCTTGCAACTGCAATCAGGTTCCCACCATCGGTCCTCGCTCCCTTTTCACACAACAACTTTGCTATTTTGCAATCACCTTTCTCCACAGCCACCATCAGGGCCGTGTTGCCCTCCTCATCCGCGTCATCAACATCTATCTCATCCTTCTCCAGCAAAGCTGTCACCAGCTCCGGGCTCTCCATTTCAACAGCCAGGATGAGGGCAGTTTTCCCACATTCATCTTTGCTCTTCACATCCACACCGTGCTCCAGCAGGAAATGAACTATGGACACAGCTGACTCATACCTTTTTTTGACCGATCCCTTCTTTAGGGCGTGGATCAAGGCGTTCCTGTCTCTGTTGTCACGGATGTTCACGTCAGCCCTCATCTCCTGGACCAGGATTTTGACAGCCGAGAAGTGGCGCTCCCTACACGCGTCCATCAGCGCTGTGGCCCCTCCTTTGTGCAGCTTGGCTTTCTCCTCGCTGGTCACCCTCCTCGAGTTCACCTCTGCTCCTCTGCTGTACAGGAATCTCAGGGCTTCCTCCTTCCCGTACCACGCAGCCTCCATGAAAGCCGTGAAGCCGTTGATGTCCTGGTCGTTAATGTCTGACCCACGCTCCAGGAGGAGCTCCAGGATCTCCACGTTCCCTGCTATCCCTGCCTCAGTAAAGGCAGTGCCACCATTGTCCTTCCTGGCGTGCAGAGAAGCTCCCCTGTCCAGCAGAAGCCGGACCAGGTCCTTCTCACCAGTTTGCACTGCAGTCTGCAGGGGTGTCCAGCCACTCTCCACCTTGGAATTCACATCTGCCCCTTGCTCCAGCAGCTCCAGCACAGCTTCTTTATCCCTGTTCCTCACAGCAGCGTTTAACTTGGAGTTAAGGGCTTCTGCTGCCTTCGTGCTGGGAAAGGTGGGGACCTTCTTCTGGTGGTGAGCTGGGAGCTCCATGGTGGTCAGAGGGAGGGCTCTGGGGTCACCACCAGAACGCAGGGATCCACAGAAGGATGGGAGAGACGCAGTGCTCAGTCCCTTCAGAGTGGGGGATGCGCCGGGCGTGGCCGATGGAACACATTGGGAGCAATTTTAAGGGCTCTGTGGTCTTCACCTGATTAACGAACAGAAAATACTATTTCATTAGCCTGTGAAACCTCACCACTTGCGCCCCATGTCCTGTGTGAGGGGCAGCTGAGGACAGCAATGCCAGTGCCAGCCGGGAGAGCCAAGGCCTGGAGAGAAGCACAGCTTTAGCACTCATGGACTCCTTGTTTCCTTGCCTGGCCCCAGCCCGGCTCACGGCCCAGGGAGGTGCCCCTGCTGCTTTTGCTATGAATGTCATCTCAGACCCATCACAGGTACCTGATAAGCCATCCCCCAGCCTCGGTGTCAGGCAGAGATGAGCATTCCCCTTCAGCTTTGGATGGCAACCACACACAGTCCTGGCTGGCCCTGGTCCAGCACCTGGAGTGAGACAGAAAGCCAACCTTAGTCCCTCCTGCTTCTACAGGCCATGAGGAAACCCTGCCTGACAGGAAGCCTCTCCTAAGCTTTTCACCATGTTAGGAAATTGATCGGGTAGGACTTAATTTATCATTTAATTTATTATTTATCTCTGGTATCTAGAAAAAGTGGGGCTCCAATACCCGTTTTCTGATCAGCACTTTCAGGAGTTACTGCCTGACAAGCTGAACTGGAAATAAATTACCCAAGCAAATCATGAAAAGGGTAGAGAAGTCTTAAGGTATGAAAGCAAAGTATAAATCTACATGAATTTACCCTCAGGAAAGCCAAAGATTGGGTTTTGGATGGTTTATTTCCCTGCCCAGCAGGAAATAAACACAGTATTTCATTGACTTAGATGCATTTCATTTCCTCGTATTAATTTCTATACCTTTTGCCGCAAAGGAAAAATAAATAAATAGCGTTACTTTCCTGGCCAGAAAAGCAGCACAGCATCCCCTGGGCACGGCAGGGCTCAAGCTCCTCACCCCTATCAGGATGGCAGAACCCTGGAAGGGGGAAGAGGGGGGCTGAGCACCTTCCTCCTCCTCCTCTGAGCAGCAGAGTCACGAGATCTGCACTCCAGGAAGTGCTTGAATATTTCTATCCTCGCCTCACCGACTTTTGACCCTGTCTGTGCATCCCGATGTGTCACCCAGCCCTGCCTGCTGCCACCCACAACAGCACAGCCAGCAAGGGGTCCCCAAAAACCTGCTGGGCCCTGCCAGGAAGGAAGGTTTTATCCACTTGCAGGAGGATGCTGGGGTTCTGGGGGAGGTGTTTGGCGGTCTTTTTTTCATCAGGCAGCAGAGGAGTCATGAGCAAAGTGCTCTCCCCATGCATCCAGACCCTGTTCAGAAACATCTGCTCAGCTGTGGTTCAGGAGCTGAAGTGGTGGAGGCATTGAGTGGGGGAGGGGTGTGGACTGGGGGACATTTGGGGTTTCATTTTAAGCTTTTCCTCACATTTTGGTGAATTCATCCATGTGAGGGGACTAAATGCTGCTAAATTACCCCCAGGGAATGGCTGAGCTGCAGATCTGTGGGTTCCTCACTGCTTGGGCAGGCAGCTCCCTGGCATGACCCTGGCACCCTGCTCCTTGTAGGCAGCTCTGTGTAAACACCCAGCCTGCTCCTCCAGGCCTTCCTTATCTGCCTGGAAAGCAGGAAATACACGAAGGAGCCCAGGCTGTGACGTCCTACCCAGTTTCCTTCACTGCCCTGTGAGGTGAGATGAGCTCAGCAGAGCCTGTGCAGCTCCCCCAGTCACACCTCCACTGGACTGTGCCAGCAGCAGTGGGGCTGGAATTGTGTTAATCAAATCATTCTTGACTTTCCATGGTGCTTTGGCACATGCACAAGCTGGGAATCTGCATGTGGACACGGAGACGTGGCCTGATACGGGCACAAGGGCATGGAAAAGCCCTTCAAGGGGTGGGTGGATGCAGCCCTGCACGTGTTTTCCATGGATAACCCAGTCTTTATGGATGCCTGCACTGCTGGCTCACATCTCCATGCCAGCTTGCACTGAACTCTGCCTCTGCAGGAGTCACATCCCTGTACCTCACTGTGGTGCTGGGCATCCTGCTTCCCTCAGCATCCACAGGGCCTGGCAATATCCCACGGTCTCTGCATGGAATTTTGCAGGGTTTCTGCTGCCACGGGAGACCTTGACACAGTCCCACAGGGACAGAGACTGTGAAAACTCAGGGAGCAATCTCCAACCTGTCTCACGGCTGTCAGGGTCTCATTTTAATTCACAGGAAGAATCTCTCCTGGTTTGACCAGGGCTGTGGCTGCAGCTGCTGGTGTTCAAGTACCCGTTTGCAGGCTGCAAAACAGACAAACAACCAGAGCAAGGGCACACCTCAGCTTCCAAGCCAGTAAAGACATCCAAAAAAAGCCGAAAGACATTAAAAAAAACCCAATATAACAACATCACGTCGCCCACCCACCCAAGCACAAGAGCATTCTTCAGCTTGCTGATTTAATTAAAGTCATTTATTATCTTGTGGTGGGAAGATGAAAATCCCTAGGATGGTAGAAACCCAAACCCTATGGTGGTGGGAACAAGGTGTTTGCAACCAGCAGGGCTGTGGCAGGAGTGTCCTGTGCCTGCATCCCAGTGAAGAAGGGTTTGCTGGTAGTGCTTTCCTGATCCAAATTGGTTTTTTTCACGGAGCCGCAAGTTTAAACTCTGAGTCCCTGCAACAGACAGTTCCCAGGGAATGAAAGGGTCTCAAAGGTTTTCTAAAGCACGGGAGTAACAGAGCTCCCCTCCACCACCATTCTGTGGCCTCTGGGTCATGGAGTTCTGTATTTGTACATCTGCAGAGTCACTATCTGCCCCACGCACCCAGGTGTTGGAAATCAAGAAGACAGACCCCCTGTGAGTCTCTCAGAGGGAGAAAAGCATGTAGCATTTGAGTGCTACATGCCTTTAGAGAAATTAAGATCTATTAAACCATAAAAATGAGTGTAAGTTTTAGTGTTAAGTAAGTAAGAATATGTTTCATGTCTTCCCAAGTGCCTGAGTAGAAGCAGAGCACCCTAAGTTCCAGCTGGAAATTCAGTACTTTCCCCAGTCATAACTAAAACACAGTAGAATATTGTTTTGCATTTTTAGGTGAAGCCATGCACATAAACAGATAGAACACGTACCCAGGTAGATAAATTGTGCGAATGTACGCAAAGATGTGTAAGAAGCGACACTGCCTTTCGCATTCTAAAATATAATTTTAGTAGGTGCAGAGAGATTGTTTTGGAATCGTGTTTTTAGCTAATTGGATGATTTAAGGTGAAAATCCTCGTCTGGGGCCTGCTGGCTGCTGTTCAATGCTCATTGCTGCTCGCCTTTGCTCTCAAGCAGGGAAGAAAAGAGGAGGATACACAGATGAAGAAGACAAAGAAGATGAAGAAGATGATGAAGACAATGACAATGACAAAGAAGAAGAAGACGAAGAAGAAGAAGATGAAGAAGACAACAAAGAAGACGACAATGATGAAGAAGATGAAGAAGAAGAAGGTGAAGAAGACAAAGATAAAGAAGATGATGAAGATGAAGATGAAGAAGACAATGAAGAATGAGAAGAAGAAGAAAAAGAAGAGAAGAAGAAAAAGAAGAATAGAAGAAAAAGAAGGAGAAGAAGGAGAAGGAGAAGAGGAAGAAGAACAGGAAGAAGAAGACAAGAGTGACAAAGAAGAAGAAGAAGAAGAAGAAGAAGAAGAAGCAGACAACGAAGAATGAGAAGGAGAAGAAGAAAAAGAAGAAAAGAAGAAAAGAAGAAGAAGAAGAAGAAGAAGAAGATGAAGGAGAAGGAGAAGAAGACAAAGAAGGAGAAGAAGAATAGGGAGAAGGAGAAGAGGAAGAAGAAGAAGATGCAAGAGATGCTGCTGCTGCTTGGCTCATGACTTTATACTGGGAAAAGCTGCTGCTCCTGTTCGAGGAAAGTCAAAAACTTTGACACGGACTCTGATATTTCGGACTCTCGCCTTCAGACTGATGTATTCACGCAATAAATAATTCTACGGTAACCAGTTATGGCTCATGTCTCACTGAGATCCCCAATCCATAAAATAACAGCTCAACACCCAGGGGCTCAGGAGATGAGCTGCTGAGACACAGACAGCAGGGAAATCAAGGGCACAGCTAAGCAAATCTCCCTTTTCCTCCATTCTGATTGACTTACACCCATTTTTGCATCCCTTCCCCTGAGACGACATCTCCCGAGAATCCTTGTCCTCCCAGAAGCCACAAATAAACATGAGGCAAAATGTGGCAACAAAAACTGCCTGCCAAGGGCAAAATCATTTTTTAAAGGAGCTATGAATAGTAGGATGAGTTTTTTTTCTTCATGTTTCCTTCACATGCTTTCTTATTATATTTCCAAGTGGGAATATTCCAGGGTTTATGTGCTTGGCCATGCTGATGTGACTCTCAGTGCTGGAACACGACCCTGGAAAATAGTCCACAGAAGGATGGCAGGTGATGCTACCCATGGAGGAGCATCACCCTCTTTTCACAGAACCATTTAGATTTGAAAAGACCTCCAAGATCATTGAGTCCAACCATCATCCATCACCGCCAAGTCTACCACTGAACCACAACCCCCATATCTATGCCTTTTATGGAGTATTCTTACATTTTTTAAACTTAATTTTCTAGTTTTTCAGACTGCTGCTCTGTCCTCATCACCTCCAAAAATGAAATTTTTGCCAGCAGGGAAGGAGAGGTGAGGGCAGCAGCGAGGCAGGCAGGGACCTCACCGAGCTGGGCAGCACATCCCAGTCCCTGGGCAAGGAGAGCAGGGCAGGACCATTTAAAACAGCCCAGAGCAGCCAAAACCGGTCAGACGAGGAGTGAGGCTGAGCAGCTGAGCTTAGATGCCTTTCCCGGGGATAGCAGGTGGATCTCCAGCTGTTTCCCATCCCCATCCTTCCCCCCCAGGCTGTGGCTGCACCGTGTGGAGCTCCCATCCATCACCCCTCCATCCCTTCCTGGGCTCCTCGGGCCGCCCAGCCCTGGGAAGGCAGGAAGGCTGCAGACCCCAGCACTGCCCTCGGTGCCCCGGCAGCAGCAGAAAGCATGAAAACCACCCCTCATTCTTTCTCAGCTCCCGAGGCAGCCCAAGGGGTACAAATCCTTGCTTTGGCAGCCTCGGCGTTCAGCTGGCTGCTCGGGGACGGGCGGGCCGAGTGGGAGCGCATCAGCTGCGAGCTCTGGCACTTTGCTCGGGCAAAGGCCTCGAAGTGGAAGCTGCAGAGCGCTGCCGCCCAGCTGCTCCCTGCCCGCTGCCTGCCTGGGGGCTGGCAGGGCGCTGCAGGACGCGGGGCGAGGCGCTTGGCGTGCTCGAAACCGCTCCGTGCGTCCTCTGCGCCGCTCAGCTGCCTCCACAAGCGTGCCCAGGTGACGTCCCACAGCCTTTACAGGCCCTTCCTTAAAGAGAGAAAGAAACCACGCGTGTGCACACACGCAGCCTGTTGTCACGTGTGTGTGTGTGTGTGCGCGCACCCATGGAAAATGAAAGCTCGGAATTCCTGCATTTAAACATCTGCACATCCACCTGCCTAAATCCTTGTCTTAGTGCACTCCTGCATCCCTGTCCATGCCCTGGGACCACCCCAAAGCTGCTTGGTCCCACTGGAGCAGGGACCTTCTGGCTGCAGGAGCCCCTGAGCTGCTGCTGGGAATACTCCAGCTCTCAAGGCGT
>WAAG01062232.1:422596-445259 GCA_013390105.1 Tichodroma muraria
TTTTTTTTTTTTTTTTCCACCAGATAAATCCACCCCCTCCATCCTGGCTCATGGAAACCTGGCCCCGGAGCAAGTTCGTGTTCACAGCCTGGGGAGCAGGGCAGTGCCAGCCCCAACGGTGGCTCCCCGGAGCTCAAATCCCCTCAGCTGCTTCCAAATTTGCAAACCCTGGGAAACTTCAGCCGCGGTTTATTGGGAGTGACCACAGCCGGCCGAGGGAAGCTTTGGCTCCTCTTTCTCAAACGTGGTTTTGTGGGCTGGGGTTATTTTTATCCCCCCCCCCAAGGCTTTAAGGCTTTGTTGTTACACCGCTGGGTTTTGGCAGCAGCCACAGCTGGATGCAAGGCTGGCTTTTAGTCACTGGGTTTTCTCTTCGGGAAGCGTCTCACAGGAAAACTGGGCTGCAAATGGGATTGTCCAGGATCAGCTGTGGGGTCTGAGAGCTGCCACCGGGGCTGAGGCTCAGCTTGGGCCACGCATGATGCAGCAAGAACAGACACAGCCTCACAGTTCCTTCTAAAGAAAGCTCAAAAATGCTTTAATGCTATATTTTTATTACTTCTTTATTTTGTTGTTGTTGGCCTGTTCAATTAATTGAATGGAGAATCAGTTTTAAATTAACTTCAAGGTGTGCAAGAAAAAGTATTCATATTTTTCATTCAGATGCTTCAGTTAAAAAAAAAAAAACAAAGCAACAGCAACATTATAACGTCATTTTTTATTCTGGCTGCTTCTGGTCTGCTTTACTGCTCTCTTTCCTGACAAGTAATTTAAATATCTCCTGGATACTTTTCAGCTCATTTCTTCCCTCTGACACGGATAAAGATCAGATAAAGATGCAAACTGCTTTGATCCCAAATCACCTGGCTTGTAAGACAAGGCCATGCTTAATTCGAAAGGAAATGAAAGGTGAGGGGAAGCCCGACCTGCTCTCCTCTGGATAGGCGGGGACGGAGCAGAGCCGATGTATTTCACAGTGCCTGGTGATCCTTGGACCCTGCATGGCTGTGTCAGAGGGGACAGGCGGTTCTGTTGCAGCTGCAGGTGCTTGTAAAATGCGTTTGAATGGCAGGGGCTGGCTCGTGCTCATAGTAACACCTTGGTACATGCATATTCCCGAGTTAGTCCCCAAGATTCCAGCTCCTCCTCGGCAGTCCCCTCACGCTCTCCTCCGCTGACGCAGGCCAGTTAATTTTGGCTTCCAGAACACACAATAAATAGAAAGAAGGCAACTGAAATAAAACCGTATTTCGGTCGGGATTTTATTCCAAGCACTTCTTCGAGCTGCACTGGGGTGCATGTGCTCTACACTCTCCATGTGTTGCCACAGGCAGCCCTGGGTGCTTCCATAGAAAGCTCTTTCCACGTAACCCTCTCCTTCCCTCCCAGGGCATTCCAGGGAACTGCTCAGACCTCAGTGCACTCTGCACAGGAATAGGTTGTTTTTTAATAACCCCTCTGATACCAGAGAGTTCCCCCCTTGTCAGTGAATTCAATAATCAAGTGTGTTGCTGACAAAAGTCAAGTATTATTTATGGCAATGACCCAAAAGCAGGTGGGTTTTTTTTCTGCAAAAAAATTTGCATCCTCTCAATTTTAAGACGTTTGTGTTTTGCTCATACTGAGCTGATATTGGGGACTGCAGTTCTGTAGAGGACTCAGAAATTATGAGCAATACAACCAGTACTGAATACCCTGGTAGTTCATATATTCAAAACTTCACTCCTGCTTTCATTCTTTCTATGAACCGTTCAGTTTTCTTCGATAAACCAAATACCACAAAGCTTTATGCTTCAAAAGCCTTCCCCCTTCCTTTTCTGCTCTTGACACTGCCACATTTAAAGTAACTGGAAATGCCCCCTGAGTCACAACACAAGTAGCTTTGCAAAGCGTCCAGAATTAGAATGTAAAATTTAATTGAAAGTCCACAACCAAAACAAAATACAGACCCAGCCCATGCCGCCAGGGTATTTTTCTCTTTCCATTTTATTTTGTAATGACAACGTTACGTCGGTAATGAGAACAGACCATTGGGCATCGCTCGCTTCAGTAACACAGCAAAGGTGGTTCCAGTTGTAAAAATAAATAATAAATAATAAAGCAGCTGATATCTCCCTGTAAACACAGCCAGGACAACAGCCAGAGGCTCAGAGGTGGCTCCAGGATGGGGATGGTGGAAGAGGACTCGGAGGAACATCCCCAAACTGGCCCTTGGTCCTGTGCTCTGCTCAAGCAGCTGTGAAAAGCCCAAAGGATGCTGTGCTCTGGCTGTTGCTGAGACAGGGGGGCAAAAGTGAGTTCCCTTGGCAAGGATTGAGTACCAGTGGGATAAGGATCTCGGTGTTTGGTCTTTAGGGATAAACAAAACCCTGGAAAACAGCCCTCAGCAGGGAGCAGTGCCAGGGGCATGTTCCTCAGGACCCAGCACAGGNTTGCCCCCAGGTCTGGGCTGATGACACGTCCTGCCACCCCTCCAAGTCGCTGAATTCACGGCTCCGGTTTCGCTCACTCCATGGGTTTCTGGTAAAGTGCTGTGGGTGCAGACTGGTTTCACCATCCAAGGGAACACCAAGCCCAATAATAAACCCGGGCAAAGCCCTGGCTTTTCTCTCCTGTGTGTGAAAATCAAGTTTTCCACAGAGCTGCTCACCAAAGTGCCTGTTTGACCTCTCCGTTCCCTGCCTAGGACAAGCTGCTGTGTGCTGAGATGCCTTCCACATCTTTAAGGAGAGAGAGGGAACAATACGGGCTGCAAAGCATCCTTGCACCACCATCCATGGTCCTCCAAACACCCTAGCAGCTCTCCCTGCTGCTACTGGCATACCTCGCTTCACAATTGTGCTACAAATCTGTCTGGTCCTCTCAAATTACTACACAGAAAGGGTGGGAGGCATGCTAAGTGCTACAACAGCTAAAATAATTTAATTTGCAAGCTCCTCGGAGCAAGGGACATGCGTGTGTGCTTTCAGCAGTGCTCCGCTAATAAATATAGATATAATAATAACAACAACGATGAAATAAATAACAATAATAGGAATAAATGTCATGTGCGTGACCTAAGATTAGGTGCAACCTGAAGGTCGTGGAGCTCAAGCGGGGGATAAAAGCATCACTGCACTGGAAGGAGGTGGAAAGCTTCGATGCAGAGCATGCATAGGACACAGCTGGAGGAGCTGTGAGATCATCGTGGGATCAGGAGAAGGCAGGATCCCTCCAGCTGAAAACGCCGCGTAGTCTCGGGGCTTTTATCCTGGCCGTTCCCTGCGAGCGGGAGTGGCAGCAGGATCCTGTGCTGGCTGATGCTGCAGGTCAGAGAGCAGGTGGGAGCTCTTCGGCTGTGGATGCTCAGGGGAATCCCGTCTCTCCTCCCTGGACTCGCAGCCCAAACCCGCTTTCTTCCCGTGTCTGCGGCGGCGCAGGTCCCGGCCGAGCTGCAAGGGGAGGCTCGGGGCTCGCACCCGCTCCGCTCCCCGGGGAAGGGAGGAATGCCGGGTCCGGCGGCCCCGCGCCGAGCGGGAAGCGCTCGAGGTGCTGGGGGTCCTGCCGAAACCCCAGAACTTCAGCCAAAGCCCCGCCACACGGGCCTCAGCCCTCGCAAACCGCGCCCCACCCGGTGCCTGGCCCCCCGGCTCGTCCCCCCGCCGCGCGTCGGGGCTCGGGTCAGGTGTGCGACCGCTTGCTGGTGCCGCGGCTGGCGGCCTGCTTGGTCATGTCCTGGTAGGAGGCGGATTTCAGGAAGCGAGGGTACGAGTCCTTCTCCATCAGCGTGCGGGTCTTGGCCTGGGCCTCGTTGAAGCAGGCGGAGGTGGCCCCCGAGAGGTTCTTGCGGGTGATCTCCCTGGTTTCATGGTCGATATTCACCTGCAAGGCAGCAGCGCCCACAAATGTTAACTCCTCTCCTACGTGATGACAAAAACTGCTTCAAATCCACCTTCAGATGAGGGTGAAGACGCTCACAAACCTTTCTATCCTTTCATGGTTAGACTCGATTTCTATTCCGACATTAACGAGACAATTGTGATGGACCACACGACATTAGAAATTAAAGCTCTCATGAGCAAGAGCACATCTTCCCACTGACCCAAAAGCACTTAAATGAAACCCACCAGGATATTTGATTCCTTTCCCACCCTATTTGATGACACAGAAAACGGCCTCACCTCCCTGGGCGCCTCACTTTGGACAAACTCCTCGAAGATCCTGTTGGCTTTGGAGGCCAACTTGGTTTTCGACCGGGTCTTTTTGAAGTCCTCGCATGCCAGCCAGAAGTCGAGGTTCTCCTCGCTGAATTCAGTCTTCAGGAAGGTGTGGAAGGCATTTACCCCACCTGGGGAGAGTAGAGAAGAGCAGTTAATGGGACAGAAGGCAGAGAGAAGAGGACCAGCAGCAGACACTGGCTGGCAAGCATCGCCCTGGGAGCTCAGACTGTGACATCTGCAGATTCCCTTTCCCTGCGGGCAAATTCCACCCTCTGAGACACTGCTAATTGGCCTCTAGACTCCAATAAAATCCTTTCCCACAGACAAGTAATCCTCTGGTTTTATTTATCTGACCTTTCCGTAATGAGGCTTCAGAGTATTTTCTTTACAGCTTCGGGAAAGAGCTAATTCTACCTAAGGAGAAGCGCGCTGACGCATCGGAACGCTGCAGGAGCCGAGCAGCGGTGCCTTGATTTTGGTTTCTCAGCCGAGGTCTGGGGGGAACGAGACGCTGAGGATGAGAGAGTAATTGCAGCAAGGATTTCAAAGCTGTGCTGGGAGGGTGGATTAAGTTACAAAGCTGGAGATGCTCATTAGCCACCACAGCACGTGAGGAGGGCTTGGGAAAAAAAATACACTTGGCCCCAGACTAGCACTTTGTCTGGCTGGGGAAGAGCTTCTAAGGTAGACAATTACTTTTAGATTAAAATTTGGCACTTCTGCCGTTGTTTAGAGCCCAGCATAAGGAGGGGATGATGCGTGAGACCGAAAAAGATGTCCCACCTCTGGGTCTGGAGGAGCTGCCTGCTGCCTGGAGGGAGACAGCATCTCACAGGAGCCCTGTGCATCGCAGACACAGCTGATATCAGAGGGGGAAAAGACCACGGTTACTCAGTAAAAGAGCTGAATTCCTTCTCCCTGTGGAGGAGTCATCCCCCGAGGCACAGGACAGACAGACAGAGGGCAGCAATGCAGTTGTCTGGACAAGCCTGAGGGGAGGTGGCTGCATCGCTGTTTCCACCAGACACGGAGAGCAGACACTGCCTTCTCCCGAGTGTGGAGAAAGAGGTGGTTTGGGAATACCATGAGGTTCCTCCTCATGGGATGCCCATGACAATGCTCCTGTCCCAAGGCAGCAGTGAGACAACACTTCTGCTCCCCCAAAAACACCCAGCCAAGAGGAGAGGGTACAGCTTCATGGGGCAGGCAATGAGCCCTGTGCCTCAGATTGGGCCAGGAAAGGGACCTCTTCCTAAACCTTAAAACAACTCATTTGAGGAGGAGGCGAGATTTCGTCATGCACTGACTTCAGTCATACAGCTCACAACGAGTACATCTGTCCTACATGCTCTCACCAAGAGAAGAAAACAAGATGCTACTCACTTTTGCTCTTGAGGAGCTGGTCAAAGGACTCCCTCCATTCCAGCACCTCTCGGGAGGAGTCCCTGGAAAAGACAAAAGGATGTCAGGCTCGCAGTCCAGCGGTGAGGGATGGGAGCACTTCAGTTGTGCGGCTCCATCAATGGGAGACAGCGGCATTCAGCAGGAAACCAAAGCGAGAGGCCGATAGCCATTACCTGTGGGCTCTCTTTCCTCTCTCCTCCCTTTCTTTTACCTTCCCTGATGGCTCACCCGACCTCAGCTCCATGCTGCTGGCCAGGAGGTTCTCTAGGGGATGCTCAGGAAAAACCCTTTTCTGCTGATACAAGCCCAGTAGGTTCTCCAGGGAATGCTCAGGAGAACTCTTTTCTGCTGGTGCCAGTCCAGCAGAGCCTGCTCTGCAGGAAGACCCCCTGCCCTCAGCAGCAATATTTAGTGTTCTGTGTTTAATGCTGCCTACATTCCCCAGGGATCCCAGCCACCGGTGTGAGACACCAGGAAGTGCAGGAGCCCTGCGAGTTCCTTGCCTCTTGCCAAGGCCCTGCTCTCTGTGCCTAATGCCAGAGCATCCGTTCCCCCGTCGGATTTTATAACCGCTGGAGCTGGGAAGTGATCCGCCTTCCCGGCCCGCCTGGGTGGGACTACGTGGAGGGGGAGCTGTGCTCTCTGCTGCGCAGATGGGCAGGAGCATCCCTCGGGAAAGGCTGCTCCATGGGGACCTGGCCCGGGCTGAACCTGGGGCAGAGCAGTGCTTGGCTTACCTGCGCCTAGAGCTCAGCTGCAGCTTGCTGGAGCTCCCAGTCTTGTGTCCCGGCTCGGGTTTATGAAGCAGGATGCCCAAACGGGTCTTCAGATCCTTGGCTCTGGAAGGGAGGGGGGAAGGGAGGAGAAGAGAGGTGGGATCGCTGGACCATCAGACTGTGCCCCCACTGGCAGGGGCTGCACCCCACGGGCTCGGGGGCACAGCCCTCGCTCCCCAGCTTCAGCCTCTTCTTTGCTCTCTGATGTGTGAAATAAATGCTCCCCACTCGCTTTTCCTGCTCCCTGGCAACCGCTCTCGGCAGCGCATTAAGCCAGGGGGACTGACTGTTTTCTCCTGCTCGCTTCCCAGGCAGAGACACATGGAACATAAAGCGCGACGAGCTCTCTCCTCTGGGGCAGGTAACAGAGCAGCTGCCGAGTGCCCGGCTGGAGTCCCCCCAGCTCCCCGGAGCTAACCTGCTTCCTTCCTCTCCCCATCCCACTCTCCCGGCAGCGCTCCGCTGCTCCCAAACCACTGGAAAAACACAGTGATTTCTTTCCACTCAGCAGAGCGGGAGCATCTCCCTGCCGCCAGGCTGCTGCTCCCTTGCTCTCCTTTTTTGGGATGCCCTGGGTGCCCAGGAGCCTGTCGCCAGGCCGTGGAGAGGGCGGCGCTCCGCAGCAGCGCCATCCACCTACCCCATGTCTTTAGGAGGCAGCGGCAGCACTGATGCTCCTCTGCCAGGGGCTGGGATGCTCCTGCCTGTCCCCGCGGCTCCTCGGCGAGGGCACGGAGGAGGCACCTCCCTGCCGGGAGGTGTCTGCGGCAGCAGGGCAGGAGGAGCGGCTCCTGCCTGTCCCCAGGGTGTCCCCGAGGCGGCGTGTGGCCCCGCCGCTCTTTGCGTGCCGTTCAGGCGTCCCAGGGCGCCCGTACAAAAATAAGGGTTTAAATGTCAAGCCGGCAGCGTGGGGCTTTGCGGGAGGAGCGACATGTCACTTAACAGTTCAGCCGTGTTGACAGAAATACTCCTGCTGCTGTCAGCTCGGAGCAAGTTGTGCCGAGGCAGAGCCACAGAAGCCCTGGCGTGTTTGTACAGCCCTGTCCAGCCTCCTCTCCCTCCGCTTGTTTCACCTCCGTGTCGCCCTCCTGGGGAGCAGAAGGGACGCAACCACAACAAATCGCTTCGCTGCGTGTCTCCTCGAGGTCCGCACCCCAGCTTCTACCCCAACATCACATCACGCAGCAGCAGAGGCTGGTCCAGGCGCATCTTTTCCAGCGAGCCCTTTGCCTCCCAGACGCGCCTTACCTTTCCAGGCAAGTGATGGGGAGCGCGGCTAAGCCCCGGCACATGCTGAGAGCTGGGCACCCGGGCATCCAGCAGCTCATCGGCTCCTGGCGGGGACGGCAGCGGCTGCGACAGGCGGCTGCGGCACCACCTGCCCCGCGGTCCTGTGCTGGCGGCTGCAACAGCGGCGCGGAGCCGCTCTTTATACCGGGTGGGAGGCGGGAGAGCGGGGAGGGGGACCCAGCATCGCTCCAGCCTCCAGCCAACCAAAAGCTGCTCAGGCAGCGGCCGTGAAGATAAGAGCTTAGGTAAGTTTGTGTGTGCTGGTAGGGGAGGGGGGAGTGGGAGGCCCAGGCTCGTCCTTGAGCATCACAGTCATAGCCGCTTCCTCGGGAACAGGAAAAAACAGGCTCGTTTGAACCGACGCGTGGAGCCTGCTGAGTAACAGCCGGCGGGTGGGAGCGAGGGTGGGAGGGCGAGGGACGGGACAGACGCCGCAGCGCCCGGCCAGAGTCGCCAGCTCCATCCTGCTGCTCCATCCCGCTGCCCGAGGGCTTCCAGACCGCCCCGCGCTTCCAGCACGGCAGCAGCAGGCTCTGCCCGAGGGGTTTAAGCAGGGGGTGCCAGCCCCCAGCAGGGTCAGGAGGGTTTGTGCTTCCTGGGGCGATGCGATACAGAGGGAGCAGAAGGGTGTGATGTTTCCGCTTCCCTCTTAAGGGCACTGCAACTTCACAGCTGGAATATATAAGGGCAATGCGTGGCGCCGTGTGCCGGCTGAAGCTGCACTTCTGCATCACAAATTCCCTGCTGGGTGCGTGGTGAGAGGAGGGAAGGGAAGGGATGCACATCAAAGAGAGCCAAAACCCGGGAAAACATCTGATCATGGAGGATCCTGATGAGACCTGAAAATTGAAAGGAGATTAAAAGCCAGGGAGAGGTTGGAAACTGGAGGGGAAAGAGTGGGCCAGCAAGAGAGAAGGATGAAGAGAGAGGGTTAAACCAGTGCACATCGGCAAACCTCAGGGTCTGATGCTGCAAGAACCATAAAAACCAGCAGGTTCTCCCCTGTGGTGAGGTCAGTCTCACACAGGATCCCAGAGCTGCCCTCCCTGCAATTCCCCTGCTCAGCAGCTCTGGAAGGGAGTGACCTTAAACCCCCTGCTCATGGCCAGCCAAGCACAAGGCCACAGCTGCCACTTCCACTCCTCATCCTCTCCCTTCCTCCCTGCTATTCCCAGCTCAGACATTTTTCCAGAGCTCAAGATGTCTCCTACCCTTGCTGCCTGCATTTATCACACACAGCACATTGCCAGAGCATCTTTCCCCTTGCCAGAGCATCTTTCCCAGGAGAGATGAACTGTGCCAGGAAAGTGGCAGCATGAAGCCGTCTCAGCCCTGGGCCAGGGGAAAAGGCTCCTCTCAAGCTGTCTTTGGGAACAGGAGCACGAGGATATCTGGATGGGAGACTTTGGGAGGAGTGTGAGGCATCTCAGCCCCACTGAGCAGTTAAGGAGAGTCCTGTCTTTCTCTCATCACTTAGAAAAAGCCACAGAATGGTCTTGCCCATGAACAGGCAGGAAAGAGGCAGCAGGACTAATGACTGAACTTTCAGCTCCTGTCTCAGCTCAAATGTTAGAGCAGCCTCTTTCCCAATGGCTCTGGGTTCTTCACTCAAATAATCCAGCTTAGGTCTTCTTGGTTAGCAGATATTCAGCTACAGATAAATGGCTGGAGCTACACGAAGCTCCTGTTCATGTCTCCTCTGTGCCTTAAAACCATGATTAGAGCTGTGATCCTTGCTGAGGATTTAAGGGAAGAAATGGAAGAGTAGAGGAGAGAGGGCTGTAAGGTTGTTTTAGCCTGTACAGCTACTGAGAAGGTCTGTGCACACCCACAGTGTGGACAGTGCTTGGTATCAGTTTTGGAAGTGCTTGGCCACACCAGCCTGGTGCTCCACCCCAGTTCAGCACCATGTTGGGAGCACTGGTGGCACAGCAGCAGTGCCACGTGGACGTGGGCACAGGCTCCTGGTGCCCACAGGGGAGGCCACACTCAGCTGCTCCAGAGTCACTCACTGGACAGGCAGGGTTGGAAAGGAGATCTGGAGATCATGCTAAAGTAGGTTGGCACTCATCTCCCAGCTGCAGCAGGTGACCAGAGGGTTTAGGGTGGCAATGACCCTTCTCCTCATCACCTACATCTCCATCTGCTCCCTGGTTTTCCACACAAATGCCGTGGAAATGTTCACCTCTGTCCCTTTACCCTCTGGAACTGCAGCCCATCCTCCCACCCACAGGTCTGCGAAGCCACAGGATGCTCTGGTAACTCCCTGGTGTTTGAGGCATGGTCTGAGCAGGTCATGCCAAGAGGAAAACCTCCAGGAGCCTGGACACGTGTTGCAGGCACACGGGACAGACGATTTCTGGCTGCAGCTCCATGGTGCCTGGCACAGCCACTGTGCTGGGAGCCACGTGCTGCTCGAAGCAGCCAGGCAAATGTAACTATGGCAAAAACACAGCTGGGATGGCAGCAACAGCAACTGGTGAGGAGCACAGGGGATGTGAGCCAGAGCAGAGAAACTCTGCACGTCTCTGCCTTGAGATTACAGCCTGCTAACCCCCCCTCTGTGCTTCAGGCCCTGTCTCCCTGCTGCTTTTCCCCAGAGAAATAAAGTGCGTTGGACAAGTGTGTGTGTGGTTTTACCTTGTCCCCTGTGGCAGCTTTTGAAGCTCTGGGCTCAGGTGAGGCCAAGCTGGCAGCAAAGCAGAGGTGAGGAACTGCCTCACCTGGGAGAGGGAGAGAGAGAGAGAGAGAGAGAGCCCTGCCCAGCCCCAGGGAAGGGAAGGGTAGGAGTCAGTCAAAGGCTGTGTCTTTTTGGGCACCACAGCAGCTCAGCCTCAGAAGAGGCACAAAGCCACAGGAAATGCCACGATCACCCCGGGCTATCGGATCTGGAGCGTGGCTCTGGGACACAGGGCAGTGCCAGATCCACGTGTGCAGCTCTGAGCCCAGGCACAGGAGTGGGGTTGGGCTGTTTCAGCAAAGTCCTCCTCACCAAGGCTGGGACAGCCCCTCTGCCCACTGTGCCACAGGCACCAGGCCCCTGCACAAGCCACCAGCTCGGGCAGCTTTTCTGCCTCGCCCTCCGACGGGGCTGTTCAAGGACAGGCAGCTGGCCAGCATGGGCTGCGCTAGGTGAGATATTTCATATTGCACAGCTCTTCCCAGGGTTATGCAATAGCCTCTCAGCCCACCCCGTATGTGTACTCAGATGTCTTCATGCTGCTCTGTATCTAATTTAATTATGTGCTTCCTGTCTCATTTAGCTTAGCAGCCTCCCGGCTCCGGCTCCATTGCCTCCATTATCAGCCCTTGTTTCGGAATACAAAAGACTCATCTGCGTCGCAACGCCTGGGGCCAGGCTCCCTTCCCAGAACCGTGCCAGCAGCAATCCACCTCCCATCCGTAGGGACCAGTTTCATTTCCAGCAGGAAGGTCCTGGCAGCCCAGGCAGGTGCTCTGCTGCCTGCTGAGGCTGGGAGGTGGCTGGGCTGAGAAGGCACCCACAGCCACCCTTTGTCAGCATTTGGGGGGACCACGCACTCCCCATCAGCCCCAGGGATTGTTGCTGGTGTTTCTGGGGCAGCATTTGCAAAATGCCAGCAGCTTTGGAAAACACGAAAACTAAGGTCTCAGCCCCAAACTACAGAACTGGGGTGGGGAATAGGAAAACAAGGGTTTGGTGACAGGGTGCAAAGTGCCCTTGTGTACGTGCCCCAATGCACAGTCAGGCTCTGAGGAGAACTTCTGGCAGCAGTATTTTTGTATTTTTATACCATTCGAGTGGAATAAGGGGAAGATACAGAAATAGACTGGGGAGGCAGGGAGAAGGAAGAGGGGAAGAGCCAGGGTGAGCTGTGCTGTTGGGGTCTCACTGCATCACCAGACAGGCTCACCAAGGAGTCTGTCCCTGATTTCTCCTAAACCAGTGGGGAACCACAGAGGTGGCAATCAGGAATGGTCAAACCTGAAGGCACTGCAGCAGAGCCTGCCATGAAATCAGGGAGGTGCTGCATGCAAAGGAGCAGAAACGGGAGGTTTAAAGGCCCTGCTCATGTTGCATAGCACCTTCCTCCACCTGCAAGCTGTTGATAAGCTCCTGGATGTCTTTATGGAGGGAAATAAGCCAAGGAGGTGGGAACAGGAAGGAGGTTGGTGCTGTGCAGGCAGGAGTGTGGTGGTGGGGACAGGGTTTAGCGGTGGGCTTGGCTGTGCTGTGTCAACAGTTAGACCCAATGATCTTAGAGGTCTTTTCCAACCTGACAGATTCTATGATGGTGCCAGGGAGGAGCAGGGAAGTTGCCAAGGCTGAGACAGCAGCCAGGCATTTGCAGGTGGTCCTACATTGCAGCTGGGTCTCGGCCACAGGCACAGCTCACAGAACAGGGACAGACAGGGGCGGCTGTGGGACACCATGTCCGTGTGGCTGCAGGTGAGCCTGGCTCCATCTGTGCCTGCCCAGCCCATCCCAGGACGTCCCAGCTGCCCATGTAGGATCCTTCACCCTCACCCACAGGGAGTTTGATGGATTCCCAACACGCCACGTTCACATGCTGCTCGGGAGGAAATAGCTGCTCTGGAAATTTGTAGCAGTGCGGAAAGAGATTATTGAAATAATAATAATATATAAAAAAAAATAATTAGAATTACAAATGAGGTTTTCGAGGGGCAGCTGTTATCCACTCCGCTCACGTGCTTGCTTTGCACAGCTGCACAGGGAGAGGTAGCTGACAGCAGGTACTTTTAATCTTCTCTTTCCGTTCCCGGCACCTGCTTTTTAAAGCCACTGAACAGCCAGAAAAAAAAGCTAAAAGATGATGGCTAAATATATCCTAACTAGGAGGAGAGACAGAGCAGCACTAATGGCAGATCCTTCCTTGGATGCATTCAAATTGGTTTGGCTCGGAGACAGGCTGAGGGAAGAAGCAGCCGATGAAAAGGAAAAACAGTAGGATTTAGGGGGGGAAAAAAGGGGGGATAGAAAAAAGCCAGAGGGACTGATAAATTCCACTACACCCATTTCCAGAGGAAAACAAGCCCATTTAATGTTTGCTTTTAGATGCGAGCCCATGCAGACCACAGAGCAAACATTCACCTTTGGCAGGGAGCGTGGCTTGTGCGCCAGGAGAGGTGAGAGCCCTCAGTGTGCCCAGGTGAGATCCAGGTCACTGCTTTTCCTGCTGGCCAGACCTGCTCAGGAGATGCTCAGCTCTTCCTCACTGAAGCCCCACATGGTTTCTGCAGTAAATCTCTCACCATGCAATTTCCCACTGAAACCTAACCTCGCCTCAACTGCCCTGCTGCTGGCTAATGCCTCCCCTTCCCTCCTTTGCTACCCAGGATTGCCCTCAGCTGCTGCCTGACCCTTCCCCAGCAATCCCAGGCTCCTCCAGACTCCCCAAACCGGCCCATGACTGGCTGGTGACTCTCACCCTACTCCTGCTCATCCCTCCCTGGTTTATCCCGTAAGGATGAAGCAAGCTGACACCCGGGTGGGAGCTGCCTGCTGGAGCACAGCGTTGCTTTTTATGGTCCAGACAAGGCTCTTCATTTGTTGTTTGCTCTTTGTGACTGATCATGCTCGAGCCCTTCACTCTGCTCCCTTTCCCAGGAACTTGTGCATTCCCCCACCACTGCTCTGGGTGCAGGGAGCAGGCTCAGCACTTGTTTCTACCTCTGGCCATGATGGGTTTGGGATTTGGGGCAGGGAATCCATCACGGGCAGCAGTGGGGTGTACTCCGAGAAGGACAGCAATGTGCTGCTGGAAGGCTCTTGGGATTTTCCTTCCTTGCAGATCCTACTGACACATTTCTGACTCATGTCCCCAGACTGGACCTCTGGGGGGCCTGGTTCTAAATTGCTCCAACTGAGCCATCAGCCGCTTGGAGCAAACACATCCCCACTCTGCTGCCTTGTCCAGCGTGTCTGCACCAGTGAAAGCAGGGGCTGAGGAGAAACAGCTTCCCCCATCCTCTTCCTCCCCGGCAATTTGGCTGGGAGACACCCCTCCGATCCCGGGATTGCAGCTTTTCAGACACTCAGGCAGAGAACAAATAGTCTCAGGCTGTTTATTACGTCCTCAGGGTGTCTATACAGAACGGGTGTAACACTGCACAAGGTGGTGACGCGACTCGGTGGGCTATCGTCATCGGCGGGATTTGTGGCGTGGCTGAGGAGCTTCTCCCAGGGAAGGGGAGCCTAGCAAACGAGCAGCTAATGCAGGGGGAACCCGGGGAGTGAGCCCGTGGCTTTCCCTGGGCGGGAAGGGGTCAGGCTGAGCAGCCTGCGTGGCCTGCCCGCGCTGCTCCTGCTGGTATCTCCCCACGCCCGGACACCGCGCCGGCGGCACCTGCAGGATCTCCGGAAAATAAAAACGTGGCAGAGCGAAGCACTTTTGAGCTGCTCTTTCTACCTGGTGGCTCACTTCTGAGTTCACTGAGTGCAGCAGAGCCATCCTCAGTCTCTTCTGAGCCACCCATGAGTTTATTTACAGAGGAATGAGATATCTTTGTTATTTCAAGCAGCTTTACTGGGTGCTTGGGCTTGTAGTCAGCTCCTTAAATTTGGGTAACTCGTAGAGGAGTTGGGGGGAGAGGCTATAAGGAGATGAGATCTTCAATCGTGGTTCTTAAGGAAGGGGGATCTACCCCAGGGTGTGCTTGTAGCCTGCTCTCTTCGTGTCCAGGAGTCCCACAGAGGTCTGCAGGAGTAAACACAGCAGAAGGAGCCTCCTTCCCCTCACTGCTTCTCAGCTGCTGGCTGCAGGCACTGACAGAGCAACATGAAGGCTCAGTTCTCTCAGGATAAAGCTGTTATCTACACTGGAAATGCAAAGCTGAGCAGCTCCTCATCCGTCATGTTTCAGAGCCAGCCTGGGGCATGCAGCATGTGAGGCAAATTGGGAGGTGTGGGGCTACTTGAGACAAACAATTCACAGCACAGCTGGTCCCCAGAGCTCCCTGGTCCCTCCAGAAGCAGGCATTGCCTTTTCTCCTGTGCCTTTTTGCCAGGAATGTTGGATGTTTTTGGTAACAAGCTCATCCCCCTCTGCCACCTCCCTCCCACGGCCCCAGTTCCCTGAACTCCCTCTGAGTTCACCGCAGTCTCAGATTAGAGACACATCCTCCTGTAAAGGCAGGAGGAGGCACAGAGCACAATGACTGACTTTGCTGAGCAAATACAGCCCCCACACCTTTACTGAGACTATTTTTATAAACCAGAGAGCCAGGGGGGTGCCCTGCCATGAGTGACCCCAGCACGGCCGCTCTCTACCCTAGCCAGCCCCTGCCACAAGCACTGCATGTGCAGCGTGCATGGAAGAAGGGGGAAAAGAAGGAAGACAAAAGACTTGGGGACAAGATGAGCCTCTGCAAAGCCCAAGGGGTGCCTGGTAGAGAGAAGCATTCTGGTCTAGCAGCAAAATGAACTTTAATTCCAGTTCTGGGATATAATGCTACGATGCCGGAGAGAGCGCAGCACCGAGGAAGGAGACAACTGCAGCAGCCCCAGGGATGAAAGATAATGCAGAAATGATGTGAAAGGTTTTGTTCTTATATAATGGGCAAGGAAGAGCTCCTAGGAGCTTTACAGTGGCAGTAGGAGGCGTGTAGGAGGGAGATGGCATGACCAGAGACGAATGTCTGGGGAAGGGAAAGGCAAAGAAGAGAGGAGGGCTGGATGGGGATGGAGGAGAGGCAAACAGGGGAAGGTTAGGGGAGTCCCAAGCTCAGACAGATGAGGACAAACAGTGCTGGTGGACAGGAAGGTTTGGAGTGCTTCAAGGAGGAGGAAGAGGAGGAGGGAAGACAACCATGACAGAGAAGGATGGAGGAGTTTGGAGGGAGAAGCCAGAGGTCCCCAGGGAGGGGAGAGCTTGCACTGACGGGTGAGAGGCACTCCAGGACTGGCATGAGGTATGCTTTGCTATTGCTCTGAATGCTGTAAACATTTTGGTTTTGTGTCTATCAGTGAACATTCAGTTCAGTTTGATACATGTGCTCTTAGGGGTAACTGGAAACCTAGCAGAGTTTTACGTCTCTTACTACTACTCGGACTTATACACGAGGCAAACACAACACTGGCTAAAGATCTCAGTTTATGTCATTTATGCCTAATTCTCCTATTGTAACATGCACATCTACGTCTCAGAAGAGCTTCTCTAGTAGAGGACACTAAATAAGATACAGATGAAGTCACATGCATTCTCATCCACCCACACCCCCAGACACACACAGCAATTTCCCCCTGCCCTGCTTAGACTGGCAAGACTTTGCCCCTCACACCTCCCCAGCGTGGACAACAGGGACCCCTTGGTGCATTAATGAGTCCACTAAAAGAGATGGAAATCATCCCAAGCCTGGCTGATGGACCAAAGCAGGAGAAACCTTAGACAGATTAGAGTTCTGCATCTGATCCTGGAGTTAACACCACCTGAAGCTCATAGAAAAGGGAAAGGAAATTTGTGAACACTTTTTCCCTTCTGCCATCAAACTACCTGGCAGCTGATTGGGTATGTGCCAGCAAACAGAATAAAAAGAACTGAGTGAACCAATTTTTTTCCCCTCTCTTCATGTGATGGCACACTTTAACCCTGCTCCAAACAGGAGGAAGATGTTGGAGGTGTGTGCTTGTGGAGAGGGGAAATGGGTTTGTAGGTTGTGAATATCCCTTTCACACTAGGAAGAGATGAATCAAGGATAGGATATTTGTCCTTGGTGGGGATTAGTCACCACTCAGCTCTTTCCAAAGCTTCGGCTCAGTCATTATTCCCTTGATCAGCCCCTGGTTTAAGGGGTAGAGCTACAAGCTGCTTATTTTGATTCACTTCAGAATGGCATTTGTCATAAAAGAAGCAGCTGGTACCATTTTCTTGTTTAAGAAAAATAGAATTTTACTTTAAATAACTAGTCTGCTTTCCTTCCAGAGAGACAAACTGCAAGAGCAGCAACAAAAATAACCATGTGGTAGACTCACACGCCTCAGACAATACTTTTGCTCCACTCTGTGTTCTAGGATGCTGTTCCCCATGGGGGGCCTTGTCTGGCACCAGAAGACACTTCTACATCAGACAGCCTGATTCCAGCTCCTGTCCCCACTGCAGCAGCAGCATCTCCAGGCGTGCCCTGCTCCAAGCAACTCCCCAGGTGGATGGAGGAGAGGAGGGAGCTTGGATTTACAGGGTGTTGGCCACTGTGAAGTTTTCCCATGAGTTCTGACATGAAATGAAAGGACAACAGCACCAACGCTGCTGGAGGATCTTGTGGAGAGACGGAGTCCCATTCTGAACAGGACCAGGCTTTGTAGCCACCAGGGGAGCCTGGGGATTGTCCCCACTCACATTCCTCGACACAAGCATCTCGTTCCTGCTGTGTCCCCTGGCCTGGCTGTCTCTGTGACCCTCCCCAGGGTGCTGGGAGCTTTGTCTGGGGTGTATCAGCTGCCACTGGAGGTCAGCACCACCCAAGCCCACTCAGAAGGTCTGTCTGAAGTGCCACAAGGCAGGTTTTGTGGCCTTCTGTCTTCTCTTTAAAAACTGTGACTGCTTCAGCCTCCTGCTGCTGGCTCTCCCATCCTGGGCAGCTCTGGGATGCTTTTTTGGCACATGCAGGTAAGAGGAGGGTGAAAAGGAGGAAGGCAGGGCCAGACAAGGTGGCCTCCCTTCACCACTTGTAACACTTGTTTGATGCCACAGTGCTGGGAAGCTGAGCTGCCCTTTGGCAGCAGTGGGATCTCTGGGCAAAACTGGGACCACAGGCTGATGCCTTAGGATTTTAGCTTTTATAATTTTCAAATCCTGTACTGCATTAGTGCATAGCTCTAAACCCCATTTAGTTAGACAAAACAATGCCTCTGGGCCTGTGATCCAAACACACCTTACAGCCTCAGGGCCCAAAAAGTATAAACAAAAGTGAATTGGGGGGAGCAAACTGGGGGAATATGACTTCATTACCTGAAACTGTAATTGTAGGATTAACCCTGATATGGACCAAACTTAAAATTGTCTGAAAAACTCCTGATCATCGTCCATCCTGGGTGTAGCCTCTGTGAGGCTTTTGACTGCCCGAGGTGTTTCTATTGAAGGCCTTTAATAAACACCCACTTCATCCTCTTAACTATGTCCAGCCTCTGTTCTAGGTAGCCACTCCAAGTTGTCAGTTTTTGGTGACCCAGATGGGACAGGAAACTGCAAAAGCAACCTGTGCCCCTGGGAGATCCCAGTCTGTCCTGTGTTACACAGGCGTGGCAGACAGGGTTTCTGGGAAAGGGGAGATCCTCCAGCCTCTACTCACAGCCAGAGAGGGAAGATTTCCATGCTCCCTTGCAGGTCAAGCCCCGAGTGTTTCACTGCAGCGTGGCTGGGTTTGCCCTCCTCCCTCCCTACCCCAGGCAGGGGCTCTGGAGGTGATGTGACTCCTTCCTACAGCCCAGACAGCACCAGGGACAGCCACTGGATGTGTGGCTCTGTGTCCTTTGCTTCCACCTCTGATTCCTTCCACGCACTGCACAGGCTCCCCAGACCTGTCTCACTGTGCCTTGCTTGCCATAAAGCTTTGGGACACTGAGCTCCTGCATGATCTGATGCCTTTGGATAAATCTTGGCAAATCTGGAGCATTTTCCAGATGTCTCTCACCGCTCCCACTTTCGAGCAAGCAGCAAAAAGTTCGTGTCAAGCTGCCACGTCCAGACCTTGAGCTTTGTGTCTCTCGTGTCCCACGAGGGGCCCCGACAGTTCCAGGAGCTGTGTCACTGAGCCTGGGCGTGGCTGCAGAATGCCACCACCTCTATCGCCACAGGCCAGCCCCTGCTCCTCAGGTGTCCTTGCAGGGGCAGAGGACAGCCAGGAATGCTGGGTCACTGCCGCTCTTTCTGGCCATTCCTCACGGAAATCGAACTGGAGACGGAATTTACCTTCCAAAGACCTGGAGGATTCTGCTGCTGACCAACCAGGCACCGAAAAGCAGGTTTCCCTACTGAACAGAAAGCTTGCACTTGCACTGTATTTAGACTTCAGTGTCTTGGAGAACACAGGAATACACCTCTAGAATAAACCCAGCATGATTGCCACCTCTATCTTGATCCTAAACCTATTTGTTCTACTGTCCTGCACATCATCCTTGCAAAAAGCCTCAAAAAGCTGTTTTCTACTTAATTAACGGACAGTAATTTTTAATATCCAACCAGGCTTTTTTTTATCTTGTTCCAAACACATTATGCTTGGCTTTAGAATTCATTCTACCTCATTCACACCACATTACACAAAGCCTTTATCAGCAGCTTTATGAGGTATCAAACCCACCCACCACCCTTGGCTGGAGCAGAGGTTTACAGCCTCTGGTCTGGGGATGACTGAGAGAAGGAAAAGATCCATGGGGTCACTCTCCAGGCCTTCATTAAATTAAGAAAACAGACCTTTGGTCTGTCGGCTCAAATCCACAGACAGGCTGTCTGCTCGTCCCCTCAAAAATATTGCAAGAATCTGCCAAGCTGGAACAGCAATGCCATGGAAATGGGGCCATCAGATGGTAGGAATTACTGCCCAGCACAGAGGAGGTGCTACACCCCTGACACTGCACGGAGTCTCCTCCTGCAGTGGCCATCCAGGCTATGGGAATAGGGCCAAAGAGCACCTCACCCCCCACTGCACACCCAGACACCCATCCTGCTCACTCCATGCTCTCTGGGTCCCACTGGAAGCAAGCACCCCACAGCAGGGCCTGTGTCCTGGGGGGTCCTTTGCAGGGCACTGAACCCACAGTGGACAGTCGGTGAGTAGGAACAGTCAGTAATGAGGAAATAACAAAAATAGAAATGTGATTTTTCACGTTGCCATGCTCTGGCCAGGTACCACATGAAAAATGCCATCTGCTGTGGCAGACAGGTCTTGTGCTTTTCTTACACCTCAGCGAGGGGCAGAGGGGAAGTCCCTTCTCTCCACTCCCTTCCAACAGGTCATTCCTGAGGAGCCACCCAGCCTGTGGCAGCCAGGAGCCCCTTTGTGCAAGGTTTTGGTCCAGGGCCCAGCACAACAGAGCCTGAATGACTGAGGGAGCCCTGAGGCTGAATTACCACACAAATAAATAATAGCCATGAAAAACAGTCATTCACATTAGAAGACTTGCCTGCCCAGGCCTAGTGAGGGCTTTTGGGATTACTTTCCTCATGAGGAAAACTCATCTCCTAGACAGCCCTGTGGAAAATACTCTGTCTCCATCCCTGAAGGAAAAGGGGCAGTGACAGGGTTAACAGCCATGTCATAAGGTGTGCAAACAAAATAGGGAGGTGAGCTGAGTTTGCTGATGGTTTCCACTCCAGGAAAGGGAATGAATCCCATCCATGCCTTTGTCTCCTCTCTCCTTCCCCTCAGTCTCTGGGCCCAGACCTCAGCAGCCAGGGTGTGAGACGTGGGCTGGATGAGGCTTCACACGTCTCAGAACTGCCCTAGGGGGCCCTTCCAAGCACAAGGGAGAGGTGAGAGACAGGGAGATGTGTGGAAGGATGGAAAGGTGTTATTTACACACAAACCAGCCCAGCAGTTTTAAAGGAAACCTGCCTTGCCCACAGATGACCCTGTGACTCAGAGGGTTTTGGGTTTGTGCTAGAGAGAGGCAACGACTGCAAGGTGCTACTGCTAACCAAAAAAAAACAAAAGAAAAATGCACAGAAAGTCAAAGAGTCTTAATATCACCCCTAGATCACTCTCTGGAACCTTCTTCTGCCCCTTCTCCCTCTTTTCCCATTCCCACTGCTTTTAACACCAAAGAAGTTTCACATTTAGACATGGGTTTTGGCTGTTGTGGGAAGCACGTGGTTTCTGAGGGCCCCACTGCTGCTCTAGCTGAGCCTCCTCTGGGTCTGAGACAGCAGGTCTGTGTAAATTTTGGATCTCAGGAACCTGGGGTACGAGTCTTTCTCCATCAGGCTGTGCACCTTCCCCTGAGCTTGGTCAAAGCAGGAGAGGGAGGGCTCCTGCACGTTTCTTCTCGTCAGCTCCCGTGTCTGGAAGTCTATGTTCACCTGGGGAAAGCAGCAGAAGAGAGTTTGGCACTGAGTGTCCAGCTGGCCTCCTCCAAATGGCACATTCCCTCTCAGCCATGGCTGTGAAGCAGCAGCAGAACCGAGGTCCTACCCTCGTCCACAGCTCTGGGAGGTTTGGTGAAGCAGGGCTGTGAATCCTGCCCCAAGCCTGGAAAAGCTGGGTTTATAGTGATCTGAGCACTTTGGAAATCAAATTACTTTTATTCAGACTCCTGGGCAGCGCATCACCTAAAACTGCTGCTTAGCCTAACCTCTCTCCTGCTCCCTCTATTCTTCACCACATGCCCAATAGAAGGGTGAATGAACTTTTAACTGGGTTTAAACTATTAGTACATTCTTATTAAAAGTTTCTAACCTCTGTTGATCTAAAATAAATTGTTTGATTTTTCCCATAGCAGCCTCACTTTACAATATCTGGAGGAGAGGCTTGAGAAAATAAACCACCCTATGATGTTATGGCTGCCATTTGTTTGCAAAGCCAGCCAGTGGAGTTTTCCTGCTTTTCTGCCCTGGCAGAGCAATCAGCATTTTTTTAGGGTTATTGTCTGGAAGAAAAAATGGCTGAAAAAATGTTATTTGTTGTTATTAACTCAGTGTCCAAACTTGAAGGAGCCTGGAAAAGTAAAGCTGTCTGCCTTAACGTGAATGTCGTCAGTATGGATTAGCTCTCTGCATTTGCTTAATGATTTCATATTCTAAGCATGCCAAAATTATGTAACAGTGCTAAGGAAACTTCATCACAGGAGCAACTTGTAGGAAAGACCCCATCCTACCTGCATTCCCATTTCTAATCAAAAATCAGCCTTCCAGTCCTTAAAATCTCATCTGGCTTCCCGAATAACAGTGGGAAAACGCTCAAGGAGAGCGGTGGGCGTTGAGACGCACCTCGGTGTGAATCTGGGTCCTTCCCAGACCAGTGGGAATGGCCTTCCTAGCCGGGAGAGGGAGTAAAATGAGCCCTTTTTGGGGTCCCTGCCAGGCACCCGTGTGGTGCAAGAGGGGCTGGGTGCAGTGAGAGCCCCCCTGGCCGTGCTGTGACTGCAGCACCACAGCCCAGCGCTGTCACGACGCAGGGTCTGACAGTGCCATCAGCCCGTCAAGTGCTTGAAAGAGCACCTAACAATCCCAGGCTCCGGGTTTGACTGCGTGTTTTTTGACCAGCTGGGAGTTACCGTTGGCATCTCTCGGGAGGTCTGGGTGAGCGGGGGGTTAGTCAGCAGAGAAACTCTCCTCCCTTGGGAGTCAACAAGTTACTCCTTGGGTGGGATGGCACCGTGCTCTGGAGGAATGCGCCCAACAGCCTGCTCGGGGGGGGGCTGGCAGTAAATGAGAGGAGCGCGGTGAAACGCTCGGGAGGTTAGGGAATGTAGGCTGAGGGTGCCAGTGAACTCCCTGGCTGTGACTAATTCAGCATCATCAAAGCGGCTGCCCTCAGCAGGGATGAGTCACGGCGAGCAGCGGCAGCCGGGGCACTCAGGATGGCATCGCCACCCTCCTTAGCCACCCGGGATCCCGGAGGGAAGGGGGTGATGGTGCCCGCGGGATGCTGCGCCCCATACCCACCTCCCGAGGGGCCTGCACGTCGATGAACTCCTCGAAGATGCGCTGGGCCTTGGAGGCCAGCTTGGCCGCCGAGCGCGTCTTCTTGAAGTCCTCGCAGGCCAGCCAGAACTCCAGGTTCTCCTCGCTGAACTCCGTCTTCAGGAAAGCGCGGAAAGCTGCCAGCCCGTCTGCCAGAGAGGCACAGGCAGTTACAAAGGGTGGAAAACAGAGCAGGATCCTACACTTCGTAGGATTTTTAAAATAACAACAATAGCAATAACAATAGCAATAAAAATAGCAATTGTAATAACAATAATGACAATAATAACAATAATGACAATAATAACAATAATAACAATAACAATAACAATAATAATAATAGTAACAACAATAATATAGCAATAATAATAGTAATAAA
>WAAG01062232.1:445668-477083 GCA_013390105.1 Tichodroma muraria
ATATATTATTTAAACATTCCTGGGAGTTTTTGATGTTACAGTGGTTCTTTGTGTTTGATTTTTCCCGTCTTTGTTTATCTGTATGGCATCAATGAATTTTATTTCTTCCTGTGATTTCGTTCCTGTTGTTTCATACTCCTCTTGATAAGAGAAAACAATGAGTTCTCCTCCCTCCTCTCCAGTGCTCTGTCTTGTGTCACTGTCATCTTGGATGACATTGGATGGATATTGGATGGCTTGGACTGGTCAATTAATAGATGATTTTACCCAGTTCTTTTAATTACACAAAAACTTCCTCACATCTTATGTTTTGTTAAGGTCTATTCATCACGTTACCATTTCTATAAGCAGTACAGAGATATTGTATTTATTACACTATTTCTAAAAGCAGTACAATACCTCCTTAAGATGTGAGATTATGTTATATTAACAAGCAGCTGAAAGGAGTTATAATGTACTCCATATCTAAACATTTATAATCAATAACAACATGCAAAAGCTAATTCATAGATGTGAAAGCCAACGTTATTTAGTCATTTTTAACAAAAGAGATGAGAGAGAAGGAGGGGAGCTGTTCCTTTCACAGACATCCTTCCATCTACCCCTGCCTGCCAAAGACCATTTGATTTTTGTCCCAAGTTCTGCAATCCCAGGATGCATCCATAACTTACACCACTGATCAGATGGGCTCCCGAGAGCTGCCACAAAGCCAAACATCACCTGATGTAACTCTGAAAAAGTGCTAAAAAATGAATAAAGTGCTTTTTTCCGGCTAAGGTGGCAAAAGGCTTTCCTCAGGACGGGGACACCCATCCTTCGGAAAGTTACTCATGGGATTATCAAGCTTCAACTCATGTTAATGCAACACTTTATAACGCTCTGTCACTAAGAAAAACCTTTAATAAAACGTGGCTGCTGTGGACTTGTCTCCTATGTTTTCTGTCATTTTGCTTTTATTGCCTTGTGCCATTTTGAGTTCTTATTTAAACAGAGGAAAGCTCTTGGAGAGTCTGTCACAGCTCCAATAAAGGGGAGAGGGAAAGGACTCGGCCTAATTACGGCTTGTCTAGTCAGTGGTAAAAGTGTGCTTATCACTTGCTAATGCTCAGCAATTGTGACATTTCAGTAATGCAATCTGAGTCAGCGGGGCAGATTAGAAATATGGAAAGATTTATTAGGCAATCTGTGTCCTCTTAAACCCCTGCCTGGGCCTATTTATGGACACAGCCATTGTTTTTCATTTCCTTTCCCTGAATGGCACTAGTGGAGTAGCTGAAGGCTTCACACATACCCTTTCTCCTCGGGATAAATTTAGCTCCTCTTTTTATTTTATGTTTTTTTTCTCAGTAATGTGTTTCTAACTCTTCCTGGTCTTTTGCAATAGGGTCCAGGTTTTTGTAGTTCATGACTGGAAAGCACTTGAGTCAGCACTGGCTACTTCCAAACAACTGTCTAAAAATATTGATGGAACTGGGGACAAGCCTGGTGAGGTCAGACTGCTCAGAAGGGTGAAGGGAGCAAGGACGGGGCATGTCCAGCCTCTCATCCAACAGCATCCTCAAGTCCTTCTGGGCAGGGTTGCTCTTGATCTGTCCATCCCCCAGCCTGGATTGATACTGGGGAGAATCCAGGTGCAGCACCTTGCACTAGATCTTATTAAACCTCATGAGGTTTCCATGGACTCATTTCCCAAGCTTGTCCAGATCCCTGTGGATAATCCCAACATTTTCTCAAACAGGCTATTCAGGCAGTTCCTTCTATATGCTAAATACATGTATCTGCTATCTATATGCTAAATGTGATATACATGCTATCTGTATACTGTCTATATGCTGTAGATGTCTGTATGCCGTGTGTAGTACAGATCTATAGCAATGTAACACTGCTCTGCATCTCCCTTCCATGTCCCAAATTTCTTCCTGCTCCCCTTGCTTCTGGTAATGACTGAGGGCGTGGAGATCTTTTTCAGCTCTGCTGAAGCCTCAAGCCCAAGGCAGTGGCCCTGGGTATTGAACTGCAATAAACATCCCTATTTCTGTCTGTGTGTCAGTCAGAGGAGATGTCTGACTGCCCAGACCCTCAGAGGGAAAGGCAGAAGAGATATCAGGCCAGACAAGCCCAAATTAGAGGCTAAACCTCTCTGCTCTGCACTCCTCAAAGCTCCTTCATTAGGGCTTTTTTTTAGCACTGACTGCTCCATCAGCAGTCTGCTCTCAGCAATAAAAATGGATCCATCCCATCTCAGCCATGCTCCCTCCTGCTGTCAGGCCCAGAAATAGCAGCATTGTTCCAGCTCGTCCTCACACTCCTTCATTCAAGCAGTTTTAGGAGGTGACCAGGGCTTTGACCGGGCCTCTTGTCCGAGTAACATTGCAAATCGTGGCTCCAAGCCTGGGGCAGTATTGTGACATCAGCCCCAGAGGAGCTGCAGAGCAGAAGGCCAGAGGAGCAGGGCACCTGTCAGGATGACCCTGCCCGTGGCTGCTCTGAGCATCTCCGTGGGTAGAGGAATATGGTGAAGGAATATGGTGAGGGGTGTTGTAGAGCTGCTCCCCTTCCTGAAATCTGGGACACAGAAACGTTTTCCAAAACCTGTGTCCCCCTTAGTGCTTCTAAAATTCACAGGGGCCGGTGTGAGAGCAAGGGAGGCAACAGGGCAAGGAGTCTTTGCTGGCTGACAGCTTTCAGAAAGGAGGAAATAAAAGAAGGGGAAAATTCCAGTTCCTCAAGATCTGTGTCATTTTATAAATCATCAGCTCCTAGGATGCTTGACATTAAATATGCCAGCACCCAAGCACACTGCTATGTCTCTGCAGTCTCTGCTGTGGCCCTGCTGAGGTCTTGCTCCCCTGTCTCTGCCCTGGTCTTTTTTTTTTCCCCCTTTTCCTCTACAACAGGAAAGGCCTCTACAACTGGCCTCTACCCAGAGCCACAGCACTCAGCACAGAGGATCACTTGCAGGAATAGCAGTGTTGCATGGAAGTACCACACCTGCAAAAGGCCATTGATGCAGAATATAATATCTGAAAAATACGATACCTGAGAAATAAAACAGCTGAAAAATATAATACCTGAAAAATAAAATACCTGAAAAATATAGTATCTGAAAAATGTAATACCTGAGAAATAAAATACCTGAAAATTATAGTATCTGGAAAATATAATACCTGAAAAATAAAATACCTGAAAAATATAGTATCTGAAAAATATAATATCTGAGAAATAAAATACCTGAAAAATATAGTATCTGAAAAATATAATATCTGAGAAATAAAATACCTGAAAAATATAATACCTGAGAAATAAAATATCTAAAAAATGTAATACCTGAAAAATGTAATACCTGAAAAATATAATATCTGAGAAATAAAATACCTGAAAAATATAATACCTAAGAAATATAACACCTGAAAAATATAATATCTGCTGAAAGAAGGGAATGTCATGAGTGACAAGCAGAGAAAGGCGTTTGCCACAGCCCTGCCCCAGAGAGCAGTTGCAGCAGGTTCCCCTGGGACCAGGAGGTTTCCATAAGCTCAGCCTCCTGCTCTCATGTCAATCAGCTCCTTTTTATCCTGAAATAAGTTTAGACAGTGAATGGATAAATAATAGTGTCTGGCTGTTCTCTGCTTTTTTTATACACTCCTGTCATGCAGTCCTCACAGCCTTCGAGGAGCTGCAAGTGCTGAGGCAGAACCTGTGAGGACCTTGCACGGGACACTTCGGATGCAGGAGAGGTCGTCCCTGACCGCCTGGTTTCCCATAGTTTTCATCTTTGGCCCTTGTCTGCCTGCCAGCCTTTCCAGCTGTGCCTGACAGCCAGGATGGGGAATCACTGCCAGAAGTTTGTCATGGAACAATGACAAGTCTGATTGAAAGGGCAGGAGGACAATTAGGCATGGGAACTGCCACCTCCTGAGCTGGAATTTGACCTGGATATCGACTTCAATCTCCTCCTCTCCTTCATGAAGGCTTTCAAGGAATGATCTCTCATGAATGATCAGCATTTCAAAGCTCATCCCACCCAACTGGACGTGCTTTTTCCCAGGGCAACCACCACTGGAGTGCAGTGTGATATGAACAGGAGAGAGATTTCACCTCCTGAAATATCCCAGCGTGCAATTCCAAAGGGATGCTTTACAGAGAAAGCACAGAAATTAAAAGCGGGGTTAGAAGTCTGCAGAGGCAGCAGCACAAAATAATCCCTAACCTGAGGCCCAAAGGCACAGCCACTCAGGATGACAGGATGTGCTGGTGTAGGTGCACAACCCTTCAGGACAACTACTGGACAATTATTCAGGAATTTGACTCAAGAGCCCTTTGCTTGAAGCCAAAGGAGGAAATCGATCCTGATGGAGCAGATAAGTGGAAGGCAAAGAAGCAGAGCTTTTCACTGAATGTTGAGAGTCTGAGGGAGAAGCAGCAGACATTTGCTGTTTTACTTTTGCAGTGCAAATATAAACTTCAAAATGCCCTGCTCTCCGTCCAGGCTGGCTGAGGAACGTGCAGGAGGGATTGTGCAAGCACTCAGAGTTACTCAGGGTCCTGCAGCCACCTGTGGGTTAGGCAATGACAGGAATTTGTGTTTTATGAACGGGCAGTGCCAGGCAGTTCGAGGACCATGTGAGGACAGGAACTCCTGAAATCCTGGTCAGGAGATGGAGAGTGGAACTTTTCCAGCAAGAAGGGACTGAAGAGGGGAGCAGAAAACACAAGACAGGTCTTAACTAAGCTTCATCAGCATGAAGAAGAGCCCAGGTTAGTGGCCTAAATCATTCAGGCAGTTTAATAACCAAGAACCTGCCGCTGTCAGAGCAAGAAAACAATCAACAATAATTTATTTAAAACACGTGTTTCACCCCCTCAGCAACCAGACTTCATGAAGGGAGTAAAGGTAGAGTCCCCTTGGCTAGTGGATGGATGGATTGGCTCCGTGGAAAGTGTTGGGTCTGGGGCTGGAGGGACGAGGTCTCAATTGCTCTGCACAGCACACGAACATGCTCTCACTGCTGCGGAGCAGTGCTTCCCTTAATCTCAGCTGCCTGTCACCAGCACAATGCTAATGCTCCTCTGGCTTAGAAAGAGCTGGGAGTGGGTTGGGATATTTCTGCGCTGTGTAGGAAGTGAAGGAATGTGTAGACAACAGAAGGAGGAGAACAACAATAGTTTGGGCAGAAGAGCACAGAGATCACAAAAAATCCGGAGAAAAATCACCCTTTCCTCTAGATTTTAAAAAATCTGGAGAAAAATCACCCTTGAGATAAAAGTGTGACTTCAGCACGAGGGTTTCTGATGTTGGATGCTTTGTTGAGAAGTGACTAAGGGTTGAGGACAGACTGTCCTGCTGGATGCTGGACAAACGATAAGCCATGTGTCCAGCCCCGTGAGGGACACAGAATGAGACATGCTGTTGCTTGTATTTCCCTCCAGCAGCCTGTCAAAAGAAATCCTCATCTGGCTGGCCAGCCTGTGCCTCCTGGGCACAGGCACAGCGAGGGGATTACTCCTCAGTTCCTCACACGCATGCACTCACACTCCAGGGACCGCGCTGAGCTCGCTTCCCTGGCACAAAATGAGAAAATATGCCAAAATCCAGCGTGTTAAAAACACTGCTTTTCCTCCCTGGGCACCCAAGGAAATGCTGCACACGGTCTGCCTCTTACTCTCTCAATTCCCTGACAAGAGCAGCATCAGGCTCCCCTCTCCTGTTGCTTGCTCAGAAGCCCTGACCCCAGGGAACACGGTTAGTGCCTGGCAGTGAGCTCAGACACGGCTCCTGATCTAAAATAGGGATTGTCTGCCTGACCCCAGGGTTTCCCAGCTGATTTGCTTCACCCATTAGCAAAAACAATTAGGATATCATTGCACTGACCTATCCATCTGGAGCTGCTGCATCCTGCTGCTCAGCACTGCTCACTCCAGGAGGGATGAGGGAATTGTGTCCCTGCCCCTCAGCACTGCTCACTCCAGGAGGGATGAGGGGATTGAGTCCCAGGGCCAGCACAAAAGCGAGGTGGGGAGAGCTCTCCTGCATTCCTGCATTTCCTACTCACAATCTCCTGTTAAAGTCAACTCAAATTATCCTTTGAATGGCTCGGGGAATTAATCCGAATCAGACCACTCTATGCAGAGGGGCATTACCCACCCAGGGAATCTCCCAAGACAAAACAATTGCTTCAAATCCCAAGGGATTTCAATACCCCTCTCACGGTGCTGCCCCAGGGCAGCAGGTCAGGATCGAACATTATCTGCACAGTCATTGATTCATTAGAAGGGTGGGGGGAGATCAGGGGGAGCTCCCCAGGGCCATCACACTTCAAAGGATGTCTGGCAAAGGCGATCACAGAGTCACAGAATGGTTTGGGCTGGAAGGGACCTTAAAAATCACCTCATTCCAACCCCTCTGCCATGGGTAGGGGCACCTCCCGCTGGACCAGGTGGCTCGAACCCCCAGCCAGCCCGGCATAATGACACTCCCCATGGAATCTGTGTAATAATGCATGGCACCTCCTCGGGTCGCTTCCATTTAGAAACCTTTTGGAGACTCATGAAAATAGGAAGAGGAAGAAGTGTTTTTCCCACCTCACTAAGTAATGCCACCCCCCTGTGAGCCTCCTTCCTTCAGTGTACCGGGGCAGCCTGCTCAGCTGGGCACTTTGGAGAGCCTCTTAGGGAGCTCTAATCCACATTCTTGCTCCTTGGAGCAATTTTGCCACTTGTCCAATCCCTTGCAGCATTGTCCACAAGGTCTGCCCCGTCTTCAGCTGCTCCATCCAGTTCCTGAGACCTGCTCAAGCACTTCGGGGTTTATTTTCCCTGGAGAACAGTTTGGCTGGAAGGGCCCAAAACCATCTGACTGCAGCAGAAAGCACCCCACAATCCCCCGAAATCACAATCCCCTTTCCAAAATAAATGAACTGTCCATCTAGTGAAGAGTTTCTGACAGATGTGTCAAGCAGAAGCGCTCTACCTGCTGATGCTGTGAGCCCCGGGGGGAACTGTCCCCAAGCCCAGCTGGGGCTTAGCCCATGTTCCCCAGCATGAATTCCAATTTTCCCTGGCTAATGCTGTTCACCTGAGCAGCCACAGGGAAATTAAACTGGGACAGTTCTGTCCTCCTCTTGGCACTAAAAGCAGAATTTTTGCTGGCAGCTTCCCTACAGACAGATGCCTCCAGGCCAGGCACAGCTTTATTTACTCCCAGATTTTGGCCAGTTGAGGCATAAGGCTCCCTTACCTGTCAAATATCAGCACATCCTAACAGCAAAAACGCAACTCGTACAATATAATTAATTCTATGAGTACGTGCTCCTCTCTCCTTTAAGCCAGTGTAACTAAAATAACACTTCTGTTTCAACAGAACTTTTTGTATTTGCATCATTATAACCCTTGGCTGCCAATTCCAGAAACTTCAGGTGCAGAGCAGTTATAAAATATTCCTTTAGAAAGTAGTTTATTAAACAACAATTTTTTTTGTCACCAATCACCAGGCAATGTCACCGTGACTGCTGATAAAAAAAGATTAATTTAAATTTTAAAGATCACCTTCTGTTGCTATTAGGAACTGAATATTTTTCATTAGAAACTGAATATTTTTCATTAGTGCCAGAGAGTTATCAGAATTACTTTCCATTCTAAGAGATGGGAAAGGTCTTGATAATTCATTTATCACTTTGTAAGGCTAATTTATTAATAAAACCAGACACCCTTGTGGAGGCTGCTGGACGAAATAATTGAACTAAGGTTTGATTTAGCATTTTTGCAGTAGTCAGCTGAAGAGGGAAGAATCTGTGTAACATCAGGACATAGGTGGGTAAATTCACTGGGGTTTGTAAACCGAGCACTTCTTCTGCAGTCTAATAACGAAAATTTCTACTTTTACACCGGTGAAGAAGACAAGGGTTTGAGTTCAGGAAGATAACAGGGGTGTGAACATCCTGCCCTCCCCTCTCTCCATCCCCCAGGTACCCTATAATCTCCTTGGTGCATTTTCCGCTTCTTGTTCTGAATTTCCACAAAAGAAATGTTCCTTTTTAGCCATACCCAGCTACACCATATATTTTTCCCCTATTGGTTGCAAGAGCAATGATTTCAACTAGATACTGCTGCTAAAATTACATCCTGCTTTTCCTGCCTTGGTCAGCCAGCCTGTTTAAAGTTGTCACTTAATTCCCTGCCAAAACTGCTGTCATCTCAGTAGAAACCTAGCAAAATTACCCTTCACTTAATAATATAATTCTACACTTACATTTTAAAATGTAAGGAAAACCTGAGTCTCTAAGCAAGCCAGACAGCTCCTTATTGCCATAAAACAGTTCAGACCCACGTTGACTTGTTGCCAACCTCAACTCTTTTGGGTTTTATTCTCCAATAGAAGCCCATGAATGAACCCATACTGGGAACTTTGCTTTGTTTATAATTTCTCAGTGTGAAAATGCTGGTGAAGCAGAGCAATATTTGCTGAACAGAACTCACAGGATTGAACAGAGCGGGAGGTGCTGATTATAGGCTGGCAAAAGGTCTCTGGATGTGAAATTTTCAGGTTTTCTGTGATAACTGCAAATCAGGCCCTGCTCAGGGGCACGGCGGGTGATTCCCTGTGACAGGGCAAGCTGCTCAGGGGCACTGAGCCAGAAAAGGCAGCACCTTGGGCTGAAGGCTTTGGCAGTTGTGGTTTTCCTTGTGGTCAGGAGCAAAGACGTGAAGGGAACACACAAACCTCTTTTTTTTCCCTGCCTGTAAATGATGGTGACTGCTGGGGAATGAGCAGCTCTGAGGGATCACGCTCCTGGACAGGGGTTAAGGGCAGAGGAGGGAAAAAAAGGTAGAATTGGATCTCTACTCACATTTATGGGACAAAAGGACATCAAAAGAGTCTGCCCATCTTGTCGCTTCTTCTGTTGACAGTCTTCTGTAAGGAAAGGAAGGGGCAAGTTATGGAGAGCCCATGGCTGCTCATCCCGTCTGGAGCTGTTTGATGAGGACACCAAGGAGGGTTGGAATTCTTCTCACCTGATTTTGGAGGTCTAGAGTGTGGAACAGAGCCAAGCAACCCTGGGCTTCCTTTAAAATCAGTGAGGAGATACCAAGGGACCTGCAGGGACTCATCTCTGCTCGTCTCACATCCCCAGGCAGGCAGGTAAAATAGGCCAGATGAATCATACCCAAAACAGGACCAATTTTTCCTCACTGACTCTAAGCAGAGGCCCAGGGAACAAGCTCAGATGCAGGCATTTACATTGTAAAAGCCAAAAGTCAGGCAAAATGAAACTCAGCCCTGCAGAAGTGTTTATTTCTCTCACTTGCCTTTCAGGGGAAGGATAGATCTTAGCTCAGGTGTAAGCAGGGACTTGTGATCAGATGAATCCCATCCCACATGTCTCAAATCAGGACTCTGGAGGGTTTGAAGAATCTCCCTCAAGCATTGTGCAAACCATCACTCACATTTTTGTCAGTGTTAAATACAAGGCTGAACAGAAGATGACCTGAAATTTCTGGTCACCTCTTCCACCAAGCCACCTGCTCAGGCTTTGATTTGTGATGACAGAGGTGTAAATTACATCCCCAAATAGGTGCAGGCATGTCCCACACACAGCAGTGGGGACTGTGAGCATGTCCTGTCTCACAGCAGAGCTCGTGTCAAAGATCCAGGTATTTCCTGAGGCTGTTCCTGCTGGATCGGTGCCGGTTTGTTTTCCTCGTGGAAGCAGTCACAGCTCATACAAAGTACAACAAAAGGAAGACAATACTGGGAGGGGGGGATGTGAGGGGGAAGGGCAGGAGTGGGGTTGGGGTGGGATGCTGCAGCTATACTCACTTCAAAGCCCGGTTGGGCTTGTCCGGAAGAATAGCTGTGAAATCATTATATGAGTCTGATTTGTGAGACAGGCAGCCCAGGCGAGTCCTCATCCCTCTGTTCCTGTGGTCGAGGTGGGGAAGCAGGGGTGTTAGCAGGGGAAAACCAAAGAAGAGGATGATTATAAGTCTAGCCAGCTTGGCAAAAGAAGTAAAACCACAAACCCAAAAAGCCTTCAGTGGCTCTGTGCCAGATCTGTGTCCTTGGTACCCTCACGTGTGAGGGGAACCCTGAGACATCTCCAGGCAGATGTTAAGGGTGAACACAGCACCAGAGCAGCTGAAGGCTCACTCACACCAGGCATTCAGCTGCCTTGGCTGGCAGAAAGGCTTTGAAAGGCTGTGCTTTGGGATGGTTTCTTGGAAAGTCCTGCTCTGGTCAGGTGCTGGAGGAGAGCAACGGGCAGCAGTACAAGAAATCAGACACCACGTTCCAGCAGCACCAGAAACAGCACAAATACCAGAGGTGGAGGGCAGGAGAGGGCTGGAGGAAGGAGAGGGGTGGTAAGGCACCTGCAAAGTGAGCCGGTGCTGCAGCACCGTGAGTTCCCGGCCAGGATCGATCCCAAGCACCTTCTTTAGACTCAGGATTACATAAGCAGGATCAAACTGCCTGTCTCCTGACACGCTTACCCAGGCAGAAAACGGCTTTATTGCTTTTTTCCTCTAAATTTCAGCCCAGCCCCAGAGCCTCCGATTCTGTGCCAGCCCCTGGTGTCCTTGCCCAGCCCCTTCCCGGGACAGCAGCCGCAGCATCCTTCATTACATAACCCGGGATGGGCAGGGACAGAGGGACAGGGAAAGGGAACACACACACACCCTGCACGGGACTGGCATCACCCTGTCCCCAAAAACACGTAGGGGCTGCTTCGTGGGTTTGAAGGGGCTCGGTGATCTGCCTCTCCAGCCCTAGGGCATCTCCTCTCGGAGATTGCCTGGACATCAAAGCAGGCCATTCTCTCCTCAGGACCATGGGAGGAGCATTTAGCCACCCAGTCTGCACTTCTCAGCAGCTGGACCTACTTTGGAGCTGCTGAAAGCCTTCTCCAAGCCCTGCTGCCAAACAGATGCCGAATACTCTCTGTGGCTGCACAAGTACAGCATTTTTTCCCCTTCCATCTGTAATTCTTGCAGAACACTTCAGCACCAGTGCCTGAGCCAATCTGTAGCACAACTGTTTCCCCCTTCTCCTCCCGCCCTTCGGAGAGCTTCTATTATTGCACATTTTAATGTAATCTTAAAGCAAATTAAATGTTAATTAAATGCACCGAGTGTCTCCCTGGTGCAGCACAGGCAGCTCGCAGCGTTTAACAAGCACAAGAACCAGGAGCTCCTCAGTCACAGGAATTGTTGCACAGCCTCCAACTACGGCCCCACGGCCATGGGCCCGGAATGCTGCACTCCACAAACTCCAGACGAGAGCACAGGGAGTGCCACGTTCCCAGCTGTGCTCCAGTGGACACCGAGCCTGCTACAGGATCCTTCTGGTCCCTCTCCAGACGCCTCCTACCCCCCACCTTTCTGTGCCCTCCTCTGTTTGCTCACGAATTTCCCAGCAAGAGGTGACAGGCGTTACCGCAGCGCTGCTCAGATCCCCCTGTGATGCCTGAGATCAAGGGACTGCAGCAGGGAATCAGAGAGGGTGGGGGGCAGAGCAGGGAGCTGTTCCTCATGGAACACACTTCTCTCAGCGAGTCTGCAGGAGGTGGAGAGGCAGGAGAAGAGCGGGAGGGAAGAGGGGACACTGCAGTGAGCTGAAGGCTGCTGGATGAGGTAGACAGTGACAGGGTGGGCAGGGGCGAGGGATACACCGTGTCTTTGTGTCTTTCCAGTTACCTCCGTGGGATCAGTAAGGCAGCCATTCAGGCATCCAGCTATGGTTAACCCTTTAACTGGCTGGCTTGGACCGCAGTCGGGGCTGCTTGCAGGAGGCAGGAGTGCAGGAAGAAGGGATTTACTGTTTCATGTCCTGGCACTTAAAAATACACCAAAGAATCCTCTTTGCCAAAGCCAAGAAGGACCAGTTGTCCTCAACCCATTTGATCCTTGCCTCCTAGCTTCGAAAGTCAATTGTTCAATGGAAGACGTTGAGAGTTGAGGGATGGTCACAGAGGAGAGACAGCATTTCCTTCTAAGACCAAGACTGCAGGTAAAGTCCAGCTTCAGGTCTAAAGCGGTGTGAGTTTGGTGTCCCAGCTCACCAGGGAGCAGCAGGAGTTGGCATTATCCCACTCATCCTCCAACACCTCCGAAGGCCTCTCCTCAATAGGCAGAGCTCTGGGCTGACCTCACTAAGAAGACCAAACTACCTCTTGTGCCTGTCCCTCCAGGTCATGGCTGATGTTACTGGCCAGGCATCATGGAAAAGCTGGCACTGCAAACAGAATAACAGGAGGAGACTTCACGCATCTGCAGGTGCTGCTCCTTCCACCACCACAGGCTCAAGCACACAAAAGTAACTCAAAGCAAGCGAGGCCCCGTTGGGGTGGGGGGAGCCTGTGGGGAGCCACCAAGGAGATGCACAGCCTGCAGACTGGGAGGGAAGGAGGGAAGAAGAGAGGGAAGAAGAGAGGGAAGAAGAGAGGGAGATTGGAGATGGCGGGGCCCTCGTGAGCCTTGGCACACTGGGGAGCAACTGGTTGACAACTCTCACATCAACGGAGAGTGGAGGTGAGATCCAGCAGGCAGGAGAGCCAGGGGACAGAGGACAGGCAACGAGCAAAGGCAAATGTTTCTGGTTTGCCAAGCTCCAGGTCCCCTCCATGTCATGTTGTCACTGGGAACAACCAAGGAGGAGCCCAAGGAGCTGATGAGAGCTGAGAGGGTGAACCCTGCGAGGAGTCAGAACCCTGCTCTGCTGGGGCCTGGGGAGACCACAGAGCTTGGGCCGCCCAATGCAACATCCCTCTTAAAACCTGATTACATTAAAAACGCACAAAGCCTCTTCCCCAGTAAATTAATGGAACCGGGATTGCGCTGCGTTGCCAGTGAGTGCATTTCCTTAATCCTCACCCCGACCGGCTGCTTCGCTGCGCTCTGACTGAAACCAATCCTTGTAATTCCTTAAGCCCCTTTAAATTTCCTCATTAACAGCCTCACCCGCATGTGGGGCCACAGCACATGACTTCCTAGAGTCCGGCAGCTCCTGCTTCTCTTTCCCACTGCTGCTCCGAGCTGGAAGCGGAGCCATCTGCCCTCTCCCTTGCAGCCTCCTCCAGCAGAATTTTGAATTCTGGTTCTCCTTCCAGCAGAACCTGAATTTTGGTTTTGAATTTTGAATTCTGCTGTTATGAAAATTTTGAATTTTGCTGTTATGAAAGAGCCTTCTGCTCGCCCCCACTCCCACCCACTCAGCCCCCACAGCAACCACCTGCACCGCTGAGCAGCACCCAACTTCCCTGAGATCCCAAAGTCTGTCCGACTTCAGGGGTGCTGGGACCTACATCTCCCAGGGAGGCAATCTCACTGCTCGGCTGGTATACCCATGGGTGTTCCCTCTGGTTGCAAATAAATCCAGTCAGTTACGACTTTAAAATGTAATCTGTGACGTCTGGTAAATTGCAATAAAGGTTTTGGTGAGGGGTTTTGCCTCCTCTCCTCCATCCTTCATCCTGCCTCCCCCTCCTGTGGAAGGAACCCGGTCAAGGAGAATTACCAGCCTCATCATGGATGTGTTTTGGGGGTTTCTCCTTGAGAGACAGCAAGGGAGGGGTGTGATTAGGACGTTCAGGTTACCAAACCACCTGAGCAAAGATAAAGAAGCCATCCCAACACAAAAAAAAAAAATAGCAGCACAAAGGTTAAAAAAAAAACAACCAAACAACCAAACAAATAAACAGAACAGCAAGCCATGAGATCTCTCAGGGGCTTCAGGAGATTAAGACCATCCATTCACATGCAGAAAAAGACAGGAAAAAAAACGAGCACAGAGGCACTGCAGACAGACACCGACAAAAAGATACTCACTGCCTTTGACCTGTCCTCTCTGCCGGTGGGTCTGTGCCGACAGCGCGGTCAGAGAGGCTCTGGGGAGAGAGCAGAGAGGGCTTCTTCAGAGCCAGCCCCCTGCTCGGGGTGACAGTCCCACCTCGGCACCCCTCCCCTCCCCTCCCCACCTCTCCCCGGGCAGCAGCAGCGCAGCTCAGAGCCGCTCTCGCGTCAGCCCAGCCCGGCTGCGCAGCCGGCCCCGAGCGCTCAGCGCCGGCTCTGCTCGGGAGCGCAGCGCATCCCAGCGCATCCCAGCGCATCCCAGCGCATCCCAGCGCATCCCCGCCTCACGCACCTGGCAGCAGAAGCCCAGCTTCTCCCCCCGAGGGGCCGGGGGACCGCCGCGCACGGGCGGAGGATGCCAAAGGCTGCCGGGGAGCATCTGGGGGCGGGGAGGGGGGGATGCCTGCGAAAGCGCTCGCTGTGTCGGAATAAAGCACCCGCCCGCCTCGCTCTGAGCGGCTCCCCGGAGCTTTAGGGAAGGTTGCTGCCCTCAGATCGCTCATCTCCAGGAGCTGCCACGGACAGGAGGGATGGGAGAGTTTCACTGAAGAGCCCAGGTGTCAGCAGGGCCAAGGGAGATTTTGGCACAAAGCAAAGGAGGATCTTGTTATTGCTGGGCACAGAATGACAAAAAATCCACCCAGTGGTGCGGCAGATCCCCTGAACCCACCGGGGGTTATACATTCCTGCAAGCTCCCTCGGTGTCTTCACCCCAGTGTATGGACTCCAATCCCCCTTTTTTCTCCTGCACCCACCTCCATCCTCCAGAGAACGTGGATGGCATGTCCAGGGCACCACGGTGGCTGTAACAACAGCCTCACCCATGGCACCAACTTCCCCCCCAGCTGTGGGCTCAGCACAGCCAGCAGTGACAACACCCAGTGTCACACAGGCACTGATGGAGGTCACAGGCTCACTGAGACCTCAAGCCATGGGATCCCTGTTGCTTTTTTGATCCTGACAAAGCTGATTGATTAAAAAAAAAAAAAAAACCCAAAAAAAAACCCACCTAGAAAGAAATAGAATTATAGTATTTAAAAAGTCCTCTGTGGTTTAACAAGTCCTTTCCCCTGGAAACTTGTAGTCACCTTTCTCTCTGCTAAAACAGTGCTGGCCCTGGCATCCTCGTGCTATAAGCAGGAAAGATGCCTTGAGATAGCACATTATCACCAGGCACCATCCCTGGGGAGAGGCAGAGTCCTGAGAAACCTCCTAGAAAAAACACAGGGATTAGCAGCACTGCAGCAAAGATCCCAGATCTCCATCAGCTTGGATCCCCTCCTTCACAGCCTGGCATGGCATTGGAAATGTTTGCCTTGTTCTCATCCTCCCCTGGCAAAGCCCAGGTCATCCTGACTCGGGTTAATCACATCTCCAGTTATCAGAAGACAAGCACTGCAAAAATGTCGTGGCCAGCAAAATCTCCTCTAAACCACAGTCAAAGGTTGAGGTTCATCCTCTGCCTCTGTTGCCACAGGCTGGTTTGTCCGAGTTAAATAACAGTCAGCTGCAGCCCTTGCCCCAAAACCCAAGCCAAATTTAACTTCTAACGTGTCATTTTTGGTTTAATACGTTATTTCCATGCCCCCAGGTTCCCTCTGGGCAGCACAGGGGGTCACAAGTGACAAGGTTTTCATAACAGTCCCAGGACATGCCTCAGCTCTCACTCACAAGCACACACATCGTGGGCTGGAGGAGGTCACTAAAATGTTCAATCCACACAGCTCTGGTGATTCTGCTCCATTGTTCAGACACTCTGAGACTTTGCTGCAGTCCCAAGGAGATCAAACTCTGGTCCACTAACACTGGATGGGACAAATCCCTGGGTCATGGGAGTGCCCCCATGATCCTCTCTTTTACACCTTCTCCTTTTCCCTCTGCTTTTACACCAGTTTTAGATATTGCCATCTCACAGCCATCACCAGTATGAGACCTCCAATTCCTACTTCTCCAGTACCTCATTAGACCCTTTTTGTGAGCTCTGTGATATCCTGAATAACACATAAGTGACTCTGAATGCCAACAATTTTTCCTTCTAGTTTCCTGGGGCAGGTGTGAGTTAATAGAGAACAAGAATAAGTGAACTGTTCTGACACAGGCACTACGGGAAATGTAATTAAATTGCAGATAAAGAGAATTATGGGGTTTTTACAGGGTAATATTTTAGAAAGCTTCTGTGCAGTAGGTTTATAGCAAATTCCTTCTAAAATAGCCCCCCTGCTTCCGAGCACTCTTCAGTTTCTATTTAAATGCTTTTAATAAAATAACTCATTTTGATATTAGGCTTGAATCCCATCCAAAAAATTAAATCTTTCCAAAAATTACTCTAAAGCAATTTCCTCCTAACCTGGCAGCAGCAAACACACAAGCAGGGAACACGTGCAGTATTGGGAGTGTTGGCTGTCACTGTGGAAGGGCAGAAGGGAATTTGCCAGCCTCTTCCCTACATGTTAATCTCCCTGTCCAGGGTCCTTTTTATTTTCAATGCCTCCTTGCTTATTCCAGTTTTTTTGATCATTACTCAAATGGGTTTTATCCAAAAAAACACTTCCAGACCAAACAGCTCCACAAGTTTCAGTTGCTTTTACTTCGTGATTTTCTCTCGGGTCTTTGGCAGCATCTCTCCTGGCTGGTTCCATGCTCCAAGGGCTTCGTTCAAGCTTTCACAACCTGTTGGTCCAAGAGGATCTTCCCTCCTGCACTTCTTCACTTTGCTGTGGTGCTGGGCAGCTACATCCCTGTAGGTGAAGTCATTCCCTGGTGTGTTTTCACGAGACCCTGCTGCCTCTGAGATCTTTCCAGAGGGTGTTCAGCAACCACAGGAAGGTGCCCCTGCCCATGGCAGGAGGATGGAACTCGAGCTTTAAGGTTCCTTCCAATCCAAACCATTCTGGGATTTTGTGTAGGCTCTGTGGCTGCAAAATGCCAGTCACAGGGGGCTGTTTGCTTCCCACAGTAGTCCTAGCTCTGGAAATTTAGGTGAGCTGCAAAGCCTGCCTTAGGCTCAGCCACAAACTTGCAGCCACACTGCTGTAACCCAGGGGGGTGTTGGGCTTCTGCTGGACTACTGAAAGGAATCAAATGCCATTTGCTGTCCTTCATAGTCCTTCAAAATTTATCCAGAATCCAGAGTGGCACCGATATGGGCCCAACCCAAGGGAATTCAAATTAGTAATTAATTGATCACTCTCCAGAGGTTGCTCTTCTCCGCCACTGTTAGCAATTAAACCTGGAAGGAAATCACTTGTACCTTGCATCCAACTCTGCTCACTGTGCCAGGCTGCCCTGCTGTCTTGTCTGAAAGCACACGGTGACTGCCTTGGAAGGAAGGAATTAAGATAGGTGTAGATCACTTGCTAAACTACAAAACACACCACAGGCTTATCTTAATTGCAAACAGAACCCCCGTCTAAAAAAGCAAAAATCTCAGGTAGCACCAGGAAGTATCCACAGATGAAGCTCAGAATGTTTTTAAGGAGTTGATTTATCTATTCATCTTAAACCTCAAATCATTCTCCACCACGTCAGGCCTGGCAGGGAGGAAATCCTGAAAGGTGGAACAAGGAGAGCCAGAGTTTCAGGGACAGGTGAGGAGACCAAGCAGCTGGATGGGGCTTGATCAGGGAAGCCACCTCACATGTGCTCTGCGAGGCAGGGCAGGGGATGGGAGCCACCCATCGAGACAAACTCCCCTTGAAAATGATCGAATACATTCAAAAACAAACCCGAGTTACATAAAGTGAGATCCGCAGATGTGTCTGTGGCTTAGCTCGAGAGCACGGCGGCTATTTAAATTGTCCCCTGTGTCAATGACAAAAGCGGCTCCTGGCCACGCTTGTGGCTCCCGGGCTCGGCGGCTGCTGCAGCAGAACAGATGCTTCCACTGCTCCCTCCCGAATTCCTCCGGGCAGGTAGGACACAAAACCAACAGCAAAGCAGGGCACGGAGCTCCAGGCTGAGAAGGGCAGGCAGGAATCAAGGGGAAGGATTTCCCCTTTAAAGCACTTTATTACAATTCCGTAATTGTTCTCCGAGGAAACGCGCTGCCGTGCCCAGGAGCGGCTCCGCGGAAAGGAGGATGGGGAGGATGCTGCGAGCGTGGAGCAGGGAGGCAGAAAGGATTGGAGTTGACACAGAGCTGCTCTGTGCAGCCTTGGAGCCCTCCCAGCTCTCAGCATCGCTGCTGCTGTCAATATGGCAGCGGCTGGAACGCAGCTCTGCGCGGGGCTGGGAAACCGGGACAGATCCAGCCCGGCAGACAGAGCTCCACAATGATCCCCGGCCACGGCTCCCCGTCCCTCGCAGGGTTTGATTGAGGTCTGATGCTCAGCACACAGGTCAGGGAGCGAGGCTTGCTGACAGAGAGGGTTAATTTTCTGCTGGGAGATCATCCGAGGTGCTCGCGAGCAGCCTGCGCTCTGCAAACGAGCTGTTTATTGAGTGCTAAAAATCAGCCCCAGACCTCGGGGTTGCAGCTCCAAAGCCATTTATGATGGGCAAGGTCTGCTTCTGCTCTGCTCTTATCGCTGTTAGTCCAAAGACTGGGGCCTGCGGGGCACCCAGGTCCCAGAGCAAGGATTTCCTGGGGCCATTTACTGCTCTGCGGGTACACAACTGTGCCACGGGGAGGTCACTCCCACCACACCAAAACACCTGAGCACGTGCTTACCTTTAAACACTGCACGGGTATTTGTAGGGTGAAACACAAACAGAGTTAGCCACGAGGGTGAGCTGGGATTTCTCTTTCATCTCTCTCTGGAGGCTGCTGCTGTAAGCCTGAACTAAAATATAAATGAGGTGAGCGAGATGAGCTCGCCCTCCTTCTCCAGCAGACGGTGGTTCTTTCATAAAAATGTCTGGTGCATCCAGCACCAGCTTCTCCTCGGGAGAGCGGCTGCCAGCAGAGCCCATGTCCTGCCAGGCTGGAGGAAGATGCTCCCTGAGCTCTGCCAGAGCCTGAGCCCTGAAGCCCAGATGGACAATGTCTCCAGAGCCGCATGGAAGGGGGGCAGGGTGACAGGCCAGGCTTGTCCCAGCGCTGCTCTGGGACTGCAGGGACGAGAGAAGGGCAGGCCAGAAGGAGCTCAGCCCGTTCATTATGCAGCCTGGGGGCTCCCCAGGTGGAGGAATTCTGCTGGGATGGGGCACAGCAGCCGGGACGGGCCACGGGGAGAAGATGCCAGCACAACAGGCCCCCTGGACTTGTCAGCTGTGCCAGATAACCAGGTTATTTCCCCCACCCCATGAGGGAGCAAGGAGCTGACCCTGAGTACTATGGGTGTGTTACAGCAGCCCCACAGTCACGGCAGGAGGAAAATAACCCCCCCCAGCTTAGCTGGTTCTTCCCCAAAGAGTGCACATGCCTCTGCCATCTGCAAGTTCTCACTCCAGCCTCGGCTCAGCGCAGCTCTCTCGCCTCCAACACGGTCTCTTTTCGCTCCAATTAGTCTTATTTTTAACCAGCTCAGCCCCAGCTCTCAGTCACAATGTCACAGACACCCAAATATTCAAAGCAAATGCAATCCACCATTTTAAAACCACAGCAGTAGCAAAGCAGGGGTGGGGGGGGAAGATGCCAAGATGGTGAAGATCTCAGAGGTGCAGGCACAAGCACGGGCTGATGTTTTCTCCCAGCATCAAAGGCCCGGTGCTAATCCCATTGCAACGGAGATCACCCCAGAGCCAGCCTGCTCCTCCCCAGTCAGGGCTGGGCTGAGCCTAAAAACCGCTGCTCTTTCCCCGCCTGCTAATTAATTACAAGCCGTGCCTGGGTCCCTTTGACCATTCACAAGATGCCACGGGAAGATTAATGCACGGGGAGAAGCACTGCAGTGGCATTAATAGGGGTGACATGCGAGCAGCACCCTTCCCCTCCCACTTTGCCTGCGGAGTCCTCCTTCCCCGCGGGAAACTGGGGCAAGAGCAAGTCCAAATCCCTCCTCCCCAGGGATGCCGCCAAGCAAATGGACCATGGGGCCTTTCATCACCCTCCAAGGCCCTCCTGGCTCTTACCTGTGTTGCAGCTACGTGGCTTTTGGTGCTTGATGGACATGGCTGGCTGGGGCCCTGAGGAGCTGCGGGGTCCCGGTGCATCGGGGAGGGCGAGGGACCCGGCCTGGCCCCAGTTATCTCCTCAAGAGCAGCAGCACTGTGCCACATCCCCCGGCTCCCCAGCCCTGCATCTCGTGGAAAGAACAAGAGCTGGTGGAAGGAGGGGGGTTAGGAAAGAGAGGGAAGGGGGAGAAGGGAGAGCAGGAGCTCTCACAGATGCACACACGCACAGAGCAGACAGAGGCTGGCCCAGGATGGCACTGCCTGACTTGTTCTCATAATTGCGGGCTGGCTGCTGCCCATGGAGGACTCGCCAGCATCCGCTGCTGGCCCCGGGCATGGGGAAAGGGACAGGAAAGAGATGAGGGCCTCACGCGCCATCAGAGCGAGGAAAGGACTGCCTGGGCACGGGGGACTCCGTGGTCTTTGTTTGCTGTGACCTGGCCGGGGAAGAGCTGTGCTAGAGGGCAGGAAGGGATTGCAGTGATAGTTCAGCTTTTCGTGGGTGACTCCCCTCTTCCTTTGAGCACAACAAAATCCCCAAGGCCAGTGCTCCCCAGGGACACCGAGGGATGGCATGGGGCTGGCCTGACCCAGGGCTGCACATCCCCAAAGCACCAGCACGGCGTAAAGCTCAGCCTGCTCTGCTCACCCCCATTATCTGGGTCATCCTGATACAGATCCAAAGGGCTGGCAGGGCTGTTTCAGGGAGCAGAAAGGCACTCCAGCCATGACACCTCCCCTTTGGATGCTGTCAGGGAGCTGCTGGCAGGGCTGCCTGCAGTCCCTGATGCTGCTGATCTGCTGCAACGACAGGGATGCAAAACAGAGGGATGCAGCCAGAATCCTTCCCAAAGGGGCACCAATTCCTCACTCCACAGATTTTATTTCTCTAGAACATCGCATACTTAGAAGCATGTGATCCTCTGGAAGGAAGTGAGAGCTTTTTACCTCGTGCCTTTTTCAGCTTTTTGAAAGCTCCCAAACCTCTTCCCCTCCTTTGCTCCAGTGCTTTGCCACTCAGAGAGTCTGGGTCTCACCTGGGGGAGCTCAGTTTGGTCAGAAGGATTAAAACGAAAGTCAAGTCAGGTGTTTGAGGTATTCTACCCTCCCCAAAACCCCCTGTCACCCATTGTACTCCAATGTTTCCCACTGGTGTTTGCAGACACATGGATCTCTAGCCACAGGGCTGCTGTTAATAGAAATCAATGGGTGATTCATGGAATTACAAGTGCAGAATTTCCAAGTCAATACCCTCCCCAGCAGCTAACCTGGGAGCACACCAGACCCATCTCTGGGTGGCTGTGTTCAGTCACACACCTTCAAGACTCACCTAAAATGATGAACATTCCCACAGCAGAGGATAGCATCGGTCCTACTGAGCCACAATCCAGTACCCTGCCTGCCTGCCTGCTCCACTGGCCTCAGGATGTTGGCACCCAGCTCCAGGAAACCTCCCCCTCACAGGTCACCCTGCCAGGAGCTGTCAGAACATATTTCAAGTCTCAGCATTCCGTCAGCCCCGCAAGAGCAAAGGTCTCGCTGTGGATCTGTAGCCATGGATGGATTCTCTGCCTGGAGCAGCACACCCAAGGCCCAAGGGACAATCACTTCAGGGCCCATGACCAGGTATCCCATCCTCATTCCCACCACAAGAGGAGCGAGAAGCTGAGGTTTGATGCCACGTCAAGATCATGACGGTTTCTCCATCCCAGAGAGATCCCAGTGGTGCTGGGAAGCTGGATCCCTTCAGGATGCTAAAATCAGGAGCACTATCACTGCAAACCTGGATGTGGGCATCTCTCTTACAGTTCTCTTGTATTACTTAAATCACTAACAAAGCTGCCAGGAGTCTCTGAGGATGCACAGCTTTCCTACAGCCCAGGGCTGGGAGATTTCCAAGAGTTATCTGTTCTCTGTAGGGCTGTTTTTAATGCAGACATGCTGCAGAGCCCTTGGGGAGGGTGGGCAAGAACCATCTTTGGGGAAAATAATCCCCACATCTCTGTCTTGTGGGGAGTCAAGAGCTGTCTGCTCTGTGCCCCAAGCCAAACTTCCAGTCTCCAAGAGGACAGACCCTCTGGCAGCCTTATAGGCTGGGATCTTAATCTCCCAGAGGGGAAAAAAAAGGGCAATTTGATGATTTGCAGTGCGGTGGCCAGGACTTGCAAGAGGACACTGTCAGTGCCACTCTCTGTCACCACTGTGAAGGTGCCTCCCAGCTTTATAGGGGCAGGGACAGCTTCTCCCTGGGCAACCCAGGGTTTCCAGCTGCGTGTGAAAAAAGTAGGTTTGTTTTGTATGCATGCAAAAGCCTAAACTTAGCGAGCAAGATGTTAATTTGTGAGGGGAAAATAGGCCATATTTATGTAACTGTGAAAAGCTGCAAGCAAAGGCTACAGATCCAATGGGAGAGGAGAGTCTGCTCCCAGCTCAGGGCTTTGTGAGAGCTCCAGCAAGTGCATATTCATTGCCCCACACCCCAAAGAACCAGCTTTGAGGCTTTCCAGGCTAAGAATAGAGGTCTTGTTGTGTTTGCTGCTCCACGGGCCGGGTTTTGTTCGGGATTAGAGGCACCGGGGTGTGGAGCTGCAAACGGCAGCATCTCCTCCCGCCTGAGAGCGGGGCAGGGCTCTGGGCCCAGCAGGGATGGAGAGCATGGAATAAAGGGTGAATTCATTCCCAGCCACACAGGATGGCATTAGTGCTGGCCCTCTGCTCACAGAGACGTCCCCCGTGGTGGACGGGGCACCCGCAAAACACGACTCCCTTGTGCACAAACAAAATCCCAGCATTTTTCCAAGCAGGGCAGCTGGGGCAGTGCCACGACTGAAATTAGCAGCTCGTCCTGGCTGTGAAGACTGATGGCTTGGATCCACCTCGGGAAGCCCGGTCCCTGCAGGGGCAGACAGCTCCCCACCGGCCTGTGACATTTCTTTCCCTTTCCACTCACATTCTCTGCCCTACTTAATCCAGTTTGGGAATACAGCAATCCCCAGCCTTGGAAATGGAAACCCCAGAACCAGTCACTCCAGGGTTTTTCAGAGAACCCTGCACTTCAGAGGTCTTTTAGCTCCAGAAATCATCGTGTGGCAGTGCTGGCACGGTGGGAAACAGCAGGGCACTGCTCCTTGTTTGATTTTGAATTTCTCACCCTGGGACTCTGGGAAAGCCCTTTAAGGGCTGAACTGGGCTTGCAAATGGCAGCAAAGTCATTCCTGGGGGGAAACCAAGAGAAAAAGGACTGAATTGCAGAAAATTCTGTGGCCTCTGGCTCCACTATTCCCTGAGCCTGGGGCCATATTGCTGGACACTTATCCTAAAGCAGCAAGGGATGAGTCTTCCTGAAAGGATGGTGGCCCAGGGCTTTGAGCACCTGGAGCCAAAGGAAGCACTGATCACAGGCACTGGCTGCAGACAGCAGGATGACTCCTGTCCACCTGAATTCCAGCCTGGGAGGTGAGGGAGGCCACCACATCACAGACTGAAGGCTACGACTAATATGAGGTGTTGTTTTCAAATAAATGGGGACAGAAATTGTTTTTATGAAACACGCAAGGAAATGCTCTGCAAAATATGAATCCCTTGAGAGAAAGCAGAGTCTCTGGAGAAGGTCTTTCTTGCTAAAACATCACATAGCAGAGAAGCCTCTTGGGAAATGACTCCTGAGATAACCTCTCTCCTAAAATAAATGCCCCTGGGAGCAACAGTCTTGGCAAAACATTTCTGGGGGAGAAAAAAAAAGAAGCGTTCTAAAACCCGCTATCGATTCTGTATTTACCCTTGCCGCAGCAGCAGCGCACAGAGCTCAGAGGTGAACCATCATTTTCCAGTGCTCCTTCCTAATCAGAACTGAGAAGGATCCAACAGCGATCCCGCTGCTCCCTCATTTCCCGCCCGATCACTCGAACCGACCCGACCGTGAGCAGCAACTCCGCGAAACGTGTCCCGGAGCCGTGTCGCGGCTTCGCGGCGCGCAGCGGGGCCCCCCCACCTGCCGCTCCTCGTTCAGCCCTTGCACTGCTCAACGAACATCTGGGAACGCTGCTGAGCCTCTGCTCAAAGAGCAGGGACACGTGTGTGCCTCTCCCCCCCCCGTGGAAGTCGGTGTGGCCCCAGCACCGTTCGGCCAAGAACCAAGTGATGCCTGTCCCCTGCCCAGCCTGCTGTAATTAGCTGCTCTCGTGACACCGGCCACCATCCAGACACTTGGCCAAATGCAGTCCAGACTGAGAATTGGCTCCCATGCCTGGAAAACCACATGCCAGCCCTGACTAAGCACCTGCAGGTGAATTTATCTTTCACATTTCCATCAGCACAGCCCAGCAAAATCCAGAGGCACGCTGGCAGCCAGCAGAAAGTCCCTTATAAATAGCCATGAGTTGGGAAGGTCTGAAAATTCTCCAGGAAATACTCATGGAGGGAGAAGACAGCAACTGAGCGCTGTTGAGGATCTGCTGCAGGGAGCATTAGAGACCAACTCTTCTGCTCCTGGCAATTCTACAGAGCCAAGAAAGCTTCTTTAGGACAGGTAGGCAGAAGCATTCTAAAGCCTGGTCTAGCAGCTTGTTAAAATCTACCTGTCCTTACTGTGGTTTAAAGCCATAAATCTGTATTTATCATCCAAATTCTGCATATCCTGCAGTCCCCTTATACATGACCAAACAAGGTGACTCCCAGAGAGGGGGTTATACTTCAGGATGTTCCATCACCTGCCTTTAGCAGCAGGCAAATGAGATATTCCTGAGACCCCCACAGCTGCGCGGACAAGAGGAGTTGATCCAGATCCATTCCGAGCTCAGACTGACTGCAAAGACAGCATGGATGCAATTCCCAGGAGTCCTGTGGACCTCAGGCAGCACCCACAGAATGGAACAAGGTATTGTGTGAACAACATCTCCCTAAAAATCCAGTACTGGGGACACGGTCGTCCTCTGGGACTGTACAGTTAAAACTAAGAGAAATAGGCAATGAGATCAGGACAAAAAACAATAATGGACTTCCACAACTACCTGAGTACGAGCATCTCTCCATCTTGGAAAACACGGACACCTGCTAAAGAAGCTGGAGTGGTCACAGAGTGTCACAGCACGCTGGCATAGCAGGTCACCTCTCCGTGGCCCAGGGCAGCACCACACACAGCACCCAAAAGCCAATCCCATTTATTCACCCTCATCAGCCTCTGCCTTCCCTGCTGGCAGGAGGAAGCAGCTTTTGTGTGTCACACAGGCCCACTCAGCACCCAGGTGACAAGGCAGCAGTGAACAGCTCTGCCCTGGCCCAGCACGGGCCGGGACTAGGGCAGCACTCAGGATCTCCTCAGGAGCACAGCTCCAGGCGCCAGAATTGGGTATTCTGTCTGAGAGCAGCAGGAGGAGCCAGCAGCGTGTTTTGCTGTCTGCACGACGCTTTGCACCCAGCGTGGCGTTTGCCTTTGCACAATGGGCCGAGTTTGTTGACTCGTGTTCAGCTTGTGACCCAGCGTCAGCAGCAGCAGCTTCTGCTGGCACAACAGCCGCTGCCTGCTGCTGAGTGCAGGGTGCTTCCTCCAAATCCAGCATCTCGCACTCACTGCGTGCCTTTCCCAGGTTTTCCATGACCGTTTCTCAATTTATCAAGGCTCGAAACCTCTCCCACTAGCCTACAGATTCTCAAATTTGTACTAGCTTGTTCAAAAATATAGGAAACAACATTTTCTATTCACTGTCCCAGACTGAATTAAATGAGCTGAAAAACACCATTGAATTTACCCTATAGCAGCCCTCCAGTACCTAAGGGGCTTACAAGAAGGCTGGAGAGGGACTCTTCACACCAGCATGTAGTGACAGGACAAGGGAGAATGGCTTTAAGCTGAAGGAAGAACGATTTAGATTAGATATTAAGAAGGAATCTTTCCCAGTGAGGGTGGTGAAGGTTGCCCCATCCCTGGAAGTGTTCAAGGCCAGGCTGGGTGGGACCCTACAGAATCTGGTCTAGTGGAAGGTGTCCCTGCCTGTGGCAGAGGGGTTGGAATGAGATGATCTTTAAGGTGCCTTCCAGCCCAAACCATTCCACGATTCTATGATCATCCAACTGTTTTGCACCCAGTTTCACCCCGAGTCTGGCACGGTATGACCACGCCCAGAAGAGTTGGGATTTGTCACATGTCTCTCCCCTAGCAATAAGAACTTTTAATCTTGTCAGAGGATGACATTACTCTGGTTTGAGACGAACTTCCCCAGACAACCACAGGCTTTTACCTGTCCAGCACTTTCCAGACCTGTGCTTTTTTGTCAGGATTTTTTTCCTCCTGCAAGTGAAAATTAAACTGATCTGTAATTACCATGGGCCCCTTTCTTCCTACTAGAGACAGGTATTGAGCGAGTTTTACAGCACTCAGGTTCCTCACCTATCCATCCAAATTTATCAGAAATCACCACAAATTATTCTGAAATCACTTCAAAGCTCTATATTGAAATTCCTGCCACCCAAGCAGCTTGAGACTGCCTGATTTCCCGAGAGCCGTCTGAATGAAATTTTTCCCTTCTATTCTAAGCAAAGCCCTCACTATTTGTCATTATCACCAGCAGTGCCACTCAGCACTTATTTCTCGTGAATTTTCTAACAATGACAACTATGAAAAATAACTATTTTGGCCTTCTTGACATTTTTGGATAGGTCTTTCTATCCCCATGATTATCCCACACGGACATCAATAGCCTGAGGAAGACCAAGGGAAATGCTGACCTCATTTGTTGTGATTACCAGGACCACTGAAAGGAAGGGTTGTCACAGTCAGAACAAGTATTTCTTAATATTAATGGATCACGATGAAGCAAAATGCATTTTTCCTGCAGGTTTAGAGAATAAACCAGGCCCAGGGTTACAAAGGGAGAAGTGTTTTTATTCACTGAGTAGCGGCACCTTAGGTCAGTGTCACAAAAAGCTCATTCCCAACAGTCCAACACTCCATCTATCATGAAATGTTATATGGCAAATTTATGACTCCAGCCCCAGGGTGGGAGAGAAACCCTCAAACAAACCTGCAGCAGTTCAAAAGCAAAGCCAAGTGAAATGCAAGGGTTGCCAAAGAGGTCATAATTCAAATTCAGCTCAATTAGAAACATCCCAGTGTTTTTACACAGGTTCAGGTCCTGACTGTTGAGAGCAAGGTGAGTGAAGAAACTCACCCTCCTGAGCACCTTAATCCACTTTTATGATGGACACAGCCTCCAGCAGTATTCTCATCCTCAATTTTCCCTATCCTCCTGGTATACTTCATAAATAAATGAGCACCATACATCGACTTCTACGTTAAATGACATTTCCTGATTATAAATTTGTTAAAATGACTGCAGTTTTCTGTAACTGCACATTATATGATGCCTATTCTTCATTATAGGATGCATAGTATCACAGAATTTATATATCCACACACAGTTTGTACCTCAGCTTTTAGTGCCCACTACTGTGAACGGCTAAGGAATAAAGCAGCAACCTCTTTTATGATTTCAAAATGAACAGTAACCCCCAGGAAAGCACACAAAAATCTTCTGTGTCACTGGCTATTTAAAGAACAGCTTCAGTATTTCCTACTGTTGCATAATAGATTCTGATTATTTTGACACTTTTCAGTATTTTTAAATCTTTTTAAGCCGGAGCCATGGGGAGGCAGCACGAATTAGCTGCACCTTATTTTATTTCTGTCAGCTAATTTCTATCTCCCTCAGAGCTCAGTTCTTTAGTTCTGCTCCTCACCAGAACTGCAGCAGCTGTTTTAGGAGGCCATGCAGTGCTCTGGGTCCAAAATCTGGTGCTGGTTGAAATAATGAAGGGCTGCTCATCAGACACCCCTCAGATGCTTTGATCGGCACTGCCAAGGAAGCAGCGAGGAGCAGAAAAAAGGGCTGGAAATGACCTTGATGTGAAGAAAAAAACGTCTGCAGGCTCCCAGCTTCAACAGGAGGCTTCTCAGGTAGCATTAACAAAATGATAAACCCGTAGAAATTGCCTTTCACAAAGCATCATTCCAGCTGAACATTCCTGACTACAAAGTACCTCTCTGCACATTAATTCAGTCAGCACAGTTATTTAACTGGTGAGTCTACATTTAATAGGTGTTTATATTCATTAATATTTATCTCATCTTCCACAAATGAAATTAGTAACAGCATGCCAGAGATTTTCTCCACATGGCTCCTGCAAATGCATTAAACCCAGCTATCTCCAGAGGCAACTGTGGGCAGAGCTTGGCCCTGTGTGTTTCTGTGGCAGCTGTGCTAAAATCATGCTCCTCCCATTAAAAGAATCCTTTTTTGCTGGATCTGGCTTCAGTTATACAATATTAACAGTGAAAATAGGAGCTGAAAATTCGTGGCTTCATATGCTTTCAGTTTAAATTCTATTTAGAGAATTCTCAGGATTTTTACAAGACATCTTAAATATCCAAATCAAGCTCTCGCCTTCCATAATTGCTTTTTTAATCTTTTACTATGAATATGACAGGGTACCTTTTACTTAAACTCCATTTAAAGAAGCATGGAAGGTTAGAGATGAGTGAGCTTCAAAGTACTCAGAGAAGCATGGAATGGTTTGGGTTGGGAGGGATCTTAAACAACATCTCATTCCATCCCCTGCCGTGGGCAGGACACCTTCCACTATCCCAGGCTGCTCCAAGCCCATCCAACCTGGCCCTGGGCACTTCCAGGGATCCAGGGCCAGCCACAGCTGCTCTGGGCACCCTGTGCCAGGGCCTCCTCACAGGGAAGAAAGTTCTGAAAGGCCACAATGAGGTCTCTTCCCCAGGCTATTCCTGGCATGTTCCCTCTGGGACAATACCCTGTGGCACCTTGAGCTACTCAGCCTGTCGGCCACCCACATCTCCTCGTGGTTCTCTGGTAGGTTTGTACAAAGCTGCAAAAAAAGGGCAATTCCATAGTTACCTGTGGAACAGATGCTGTGTCATCCTCAAGGTAACTCCTAGCTCTGGGCAGTGTTTGGCTCTGGCCACTGTTGTTTTGCCACTCGGAGTGAAGTGATGCTGTGTGAAAGGATGGGAGCCACTCAGTCCTTCTCCTCAGAGCCCTGGTGCTGTAATTGCTGTAATTGTCAAATTAGTTCTGCTCATGCTGCAGGAAAAATCTGTTGAAGGCTTTTTATCCCAGAACCACCCTGGATGTCTTTTTCCTTTACATACAAACAAAAATAACGTCAAGGAAAATTGAATAGATGACAAACAAGGAGCCTGCATTTCAAGGGACACCATCAAGGAGCTGAGGGCTTCAATTACAATTCCCTTCAAATTGCTCAAGTAAACAAGTAAAATTCTCACTATTACTGAGAACACTCAGAATACTCTCAGTATTACTGAAATTACTCAGTACTGCTCTCAGTAAAACTGAGTGTGTTTTAAATCTATCACTCTCCAAGCAGAGGGTAATATTAAAAAATCCAAGAGTACACTGTGACTGCTGTTCCAGAGAAAACTGACACCAAACAGGCCCTTTGTACCAACTGTTCTCAGAAATGTTTTTATACTGTTCACTTTGCCACTTGGGCAAGGAGAAAGCGTTGTTCAAATTTGCTTCTTGCTTTTTCAGGTAGACAGGGATCTTTTTGAGCAGTTAATACTTTAAATATATATATATGTGTGTGTGATTTAATATTAGTTTTTGCACCAAAAAGGTACCTAGTAACTGGAACTGAAGGTAGGTAAATACTAACATCAAGGTGTGTGTGGGGGGAAAAAAAAAACAACACCACCAAACCAACCAACAAGAGCATTCAGCTTTGGCCATCCAGCTGTCCATGGGTGTATGGCAAGTCACTGCACAGAAGGCATGCAGGAATTTCCCCAGGAAAGTAGGTGAAATTGCCTAAAACCGTACAGCTTAAAATAGATGTGAATGAAAAAAAAAGATATTAATTCATGAAGTTATAAGCAGAACAGAAAACACGTAAGAAATTTGAATATCATTACTTCTATAAGCTACATGGGAAAGTGGCTTGTGCAATGATCAGGTGAGAGGTTTAAATTAAGCATGAGGAAGTAGTTTTTAGAATAACACATAATTTAACAGAACTCAAGGCTATAAAAATACAGAAGGGAGTCTACGAGAAAGAGGGGGAGGTACTTTTTGCAAGGGCATGTAGTGACAGGACAAGGGGATAGACATTTAAAGTGACAGAGAGCAGATTAAGATGGGATATTGGGCAGAAATTCTTCCCTGTGAGGGTGGGGAGGTACAGGGTGCCCAGAGAAGCTGTGGATACCCCTGGATCCCTGGAAGTGTCCAGGGCCAGGTCAGATAGGGCTTGGAGCAACGTGGGATAGTGGAAATTGTCCCAGGGTAGAACTAGAGCCCAACCCAAACTATTTGTGGATTCTATGAAATACCGATACGGTTAAAATATAACCAAATTAACGGGGGAGCCATCCACAATGCTCTTCTTTAGCTCTGCAGAGAACACCAAGACTATCAAAACATTAACAAGCAAGCTGGCTCCTGATGGGCTATTAGAGAAAAATGTGACCAATCCATCTGAACGTATCTGTCACGGAGCTCTGCTCGCCGTAGAACCGCGCCTGGCACAGCTGGTGACTGCATGTAATCATCATTTTTTAATTACAGAAAACAATGCTTCCAAAGGAACACAACAAACTAGAGCACAAGCCTGGAATCAGAGCCCAAACATTTAGAGGTGAAGTCATGTGAAGCTGACACAGGGGATTTCCATCTGGCACTGTTTAGGTGGCTGCGGTTGTCTCTGCCTGTTCTGCTGCTGTGAGCTCAGAAATGCACCAAGAGTGCTCCAAACACACCCCAGTGCAAGCAAAGGTAAAAAATAACTGGGAGAAACCCAGAAATCCATATATCTGAGAGCATAAACTCTCTTTATCCTTCTGCTTTTATCAATACTCATTTTTGGGGGCTGCCTGCATTCAGTGCAGCATCACTGCTCCATTCCTCACAGTGGGAGAGATGCTGGTGGAAACCAGAGCAGCAGAGGCATTCCTGGGATTGGGAATGTACAAAGCCCCACCTCCTGCTCACACCCAGGATAAAATAGTGGGTACAAATCCAGCTGCAAACAGCTGGAACCATTCTTGGAATATTCCAGCTGACTTGTTAGATATTTTCTGTTTTCAGCAGAACTGGGTATTAATCAGCACTCTGAAACTCTGGGTGTCTGCAGCAGGGGATTACACAAAGCTGCTGTGATACATTGCAGTTTATAAATTATACTGTAATTCAGCTAATCTCGAGAGAGATACCAGCACAATACAGGATTAAACTCCACCTTAAATTACTGGGAACTCTTTCTGTCTTTGTGGCACTTTATACAACACCCTTCCAGCTAAATTCACCCAAACCACCTGGGATGACTGAAATCAAAGGCTGCAATTTCTCCCCAGCTTGGCCCAACCTGAAATATTCTGGATAGTCTTGGAAACTTTTTAAAAAAACAAAAATTAAATTAAAGTAACAATCACACTTTGGCTGCTGAGAATCCCACCAACATGGTACATTTCTGTTCTG
>WAAG01062232.1:477131-500662 GCA_013390105.1 Tichodroma muraria
GGGAATAGACTGAAACACACCAAAAATTGATCTCTGCTTCCACAAAGGGGTAGAATAAATTTACTAGATGGTTGTTCTGGTCAAATCTCTTGAAACACACACAGAGTAAGTTCTCCTAGAGGTGGGAATAAACTGTCCCTCATTTTACCTGTGTTTTGTTCAGATCCAACAGAAGAAAATCAGTACGAGGTGGAGTCAAAGAGTGCAGAGGCCTTACATCCCCACCCTGGCCCCTGCAAGAGCACTCCTTGTACAATCCTACTGCCCACCCTGATCCTCACACCCCATCTGTGGCAGTCATGAAGTTCTCTGGAGTGGAGAGGATCATGGCAGGGAACATTCAACCTCACATTCTTACCTAAAGAATAATTCTTAACAGAGGAGCCCAGGAATTGGCATCTTCTAGCACAGCTGACAGCGCAGCATTTCTCCACAGGTTTGTCTGATCCAGGGAAAATAACAAAGAGCAGAAGCAAGGAGGAGTCTGTGAAAGTTTGCACTCTGGATTATTAGCAGGAGGTGTTTTTGATGAACACTGTGCTGAAGTAATGATTTCAACATCTCTTTTCAGGATCACAGGCCAGCATCTTTTCTGCAGCAAGCAGGAGATACTGGTCTGCAACATGACCAGCCCTGATTTCCACGGATTTCTGTGTAATGCCTGTCTACTCTTGCTCCTACCAAAATATGCAGCTAAGTGTGCCAATTAATTAATTAATTAATTGATCAGCTAAGCAGATTGTGGTTTCAGGGATTTTCTGTAGATTTGGCTCCCACAAGCCCAAGCAAAATCTTACACAATGCTCCATAAAACAAAACAAAACAAACAAAAAAAACCAAAAAAAATTAGTTAACTTCTCTGTGGCAACATTGCCACAACCCTGGCAAACTCACACTTGTCTCGGAAGCCACCTTCATTCACCAATTCAATCACAAATGGCTTGCCTGGATTTGGGACACACCTTTTAACATTTCACCTAATTGTGGCAGGACAGCAGCAGCTCAGACAAGGTGTTTTGCTGCACTTTTTATTTCTAACTGCAGTGAGTCCCTCATCTAGCAGTGGGTAAACACCCAGCACCCAAAGCTGCTTGCACAAGAGGGATGTGCATGGCTGGGAGACAGCTCGGTCACATGTTTTAACAAGTGCTCTCAAAAAGAATGTTCCAGGCAGGGTTACATTTCTGCCTAAGCCTCCCAGAGCATCAGCTTCCCCTTGAACACTTGATAATCCTAATTTGGGACTCGTCAGAGGTAAACAGCATTTGCCTTTGCAAGCAGGTGCTAAGCAAGTGATACGCTACTCCTGATTTCACAATTAAAAAGCAAAGTTCAGCACATTTTGTTTACAGTTACTATAAATAATAGCCTAGGGGGAACGAAGAACTTCTGAGAGTAACTTATTTCCTATGTTCCATGACCTCAAACAAGCCTATGACATCCCTACTTTGGGAACACAGATGATCCTCAAGCAAATTCCATGCAAATCCTAATCACACTACCAGTAAAGAAACTAAATCAGAAAATCCAGCATCCTCTAAACCAGCAATCTGAATATAACACATAGCCTGCAGTGGCTGTATTTTCTATCACCACTCACAAGTCAGGAGAACAAAAATATCTAGTATAACTGCCCCAGGGTGACTCTCCTCCCTGCAAAAACAACAATGAAATAATTGTTTTTAAAATCACAGAATGTCCTCAGCTGGATGGGACCCACAAAGATCATTAAGTTTACCATGGATCTGCTTAGGGATACATTTTTCAGGTCAGCTTCTCTCTGAAAACTGATCCTCACTCCATTACTGACAGCTTCTACTCAGAGAAAGAAAACAAAATGGTTAACTACAGATGAATTGATTTCAAGTAGGAATGAATAGCCCATATGAGGAAAATATGAAGGAATTCAGTGTTCAGATAAAATGAATGTGAATACAAATCCAGGATTGTTCTGTTCTGTTTTAAATAATATTTAACCAGCTCTGAGACTGAAAATAACAATCATGCCAGAAGCAAAGAAAGCATTTTTCTTTTACACTTGTAACTCCACCATTTTAGAATCTGCAAAGCAGCGGCAAGTCAGGTCTAGTGTCACTTTCTTACAGATGGTACTCAAAAAAACCCCAAAAACCACCCTTAAGGAGAAGAGCTGATTCTTATCAGCAGGACCGTTCAGTATTTAAAAAACAACAACTGTGAACACCACCATGCAGTGTTATCCCATGATGTGGAGACTGAAAAAGTGGCTAACCCTTGGAGCAGACCAGGATCTGACAATTTGCAGGATAGGCTCTCTGGCAGGAGGCTGGAGCTCAGTATCAGTTCAGACAAGAACTGTAGTCTTGTGTCCTCCAACACTTCCTCTGGCATGTGCCTCCTGCTGTCCTTCCCAGCTGGGACACAGGACCTGTCCCTTTCCTTCCTTTGCACCATCTTCTCATCTTCATCAAGGAAACTCCTTTCTTCAGTTTCTTCACCTCCACCTTCAGGAACAGACAGAGCTCACAGAAGACTGGGAACCGTGCTGTGCTCCCACAGATTTCTTGTCATCTCCTGGAGGGACCAGGGGTCACAAAGTCAAACTGGAAGCTTGCTGTTGTAGAGAAAGCCCAAAGCTACACTCAGAAAAAAACACACAGCCAGGTAAACTTTATTTATAAACATACAAACTCCTGAATGAGTGTGCTGAAAGCACCAGGACCACAGGCCCCAAAGGCAGATCAACACCTCTTGGATGAGTATTACAAGGAGAACTGTTGCAAACACCATCGATGCTTCTCTCCCTCTCCTTTGAAGGGGAAACACAGCTGAACGTGAACTCCCCTTGGCAAAGTTCTGCATGATCTGGTATCCTCCAACAGCAGAAAAGTTGCTGGCTGCACTGAACTTTGGCTGTGCCATGTGTAGAGCTCCTGGTCCGGCACAGTTTTACTGTCACAGTGCTCAGCTGACATGATTTAATGAGGATAATGTTTTAACTCCTGCCAGGGAAGCTATCTCCTCCAGATGGGAGGAGGAATACTTTACAAGGGACATGTAAAAATTGAGGGTTGGGAAAAACCAGATCCCATCTTCCCTCCAATATCACACCCTAAAGCAAACAGTCTCAATATCTTATGTTAAAATTATGTTTTCTATTGCTTTTTCGCATGTCCTTCCCATTACCTCCCAAAGGTGAATTCCTATCAGGAATATCTACTTCCCACTCCATCCTGAAACTGCCACAGTGCAGTGGAGTTGGACTGTCCCCCACCCTGCCACAACAGCTGATATTTTCTGAACTGAATCCCAGCCTTTATAAGCTGTAACCACATCTGGTTAATCAGATCAGCTTACATCACTGGCGTGAAGTCAGTTTTTCTTTGCTTCTTTTTCTTCAAGAGGCCAGGAAACCTGAATGTGATATGGCTCTAGCTCTTCTGGAGTGACATAGTCTGGAGCATTGCCCATCAGGTCTCGTCCCCTGAAGGATTTTGGAAAGGCAATGACGTCCCGGATACTCGGAGCATCAACAATGAGGGAGATCAGCCTGTCAAGTCCTACAAGCAGAAAACAAATCGGTGAAACACTTGAGTTATGGCTCTCTATTACCTCCCCTGAGTCAGAAAAATCAGAAAGATTGAGGAGGTAATATCACTGAGCTTGAAAAAGAAGAGTGAAGCAAGCAAGGGAGAAAAAAAAAATTAATCTCAGCTGGTGGCAGAGAAACAGATTTGCCTCGAGAGCAGAAATGTCTACCAAAATAAAGCTTTTCAATATTGCAGGAAGTTCTGTAACACACTAAGGGCTGCAGGACACAGACAGCAAACACAAAGCCTGGGCAGCTGAATGGCAGAACACTGGCAGGGCTCTGCTTTACAGCTCAGAGCTCTGCATCAACCAGTTTGGAAGGATTACAACCACTAAGAAGAATTCAAGAGGAACAAAAGCCTCTGGGTGACTGGATGGAGGAAAGTTAAACTGGAAGAACACAGATTAAAATACCTTTGTTTTTTGTAGGCTTTTTTATTTTGGTGAGTGGAGGGAGGGTGTTGTTGGTTGGTTGGGTTTTTTCCCCTCTTTCTTTAAACCACAAACTTGCATTGTTCTAGGGAAAAAACCAAACCCTGGCATTTTCTGAATTAATGAGCAAAACAGGTGAGGAAGAAGGGAAGTGAGGGCAGCAGAGGGGAAGGATGTGAAACACAAAGTCCCGTTGCTGTGCCATGCCTCCAGACAGGCAGCACAGGGATCCTGCTCTGGCTGCACAGGAATGGGAACAAAGCTGACCCAACCTCACTGAGTACAGGGTTTGCAGATCAGCAGATAAGGACCATCCTTAGAGCCACCAATGTCCTTGCTTAAGACCTAAATCCCACTGTGACTCTGGGGAGGAACACCCCAACTTTCTGCTCTTGGTGACCAGACTTCTTTCTTTTCACAAAGCTGATGCAGAGGGAAGCACCAAGGCTTTTCCTAACAACCATAAGCCTCGTTCCTGGGATCTAGTACGAAAAAAAAAAAAAAATCACTAAAGACCTGCATCTGTAGAGCTACAGATCACTTACCTAAAGCAATTCCTCCATGAGGTGGAGCTCCAAATTCCAAAGCTTCAATCAGATGGGAAAGCACCTCAGAATCCTCCTGCAAAATTACATTAAGAGGTGTCACTGGACAAGCAATGCTCTTCCTATTAGCAACACAAGATGAAGGTACAATGAAATCATCCATTGCTCAGGGCTAGGAGTTATGTCTTTATCTGAGAAGCACGTGAGTGTTTCTTTCAGAACATGCAATCAATATTTAAATTAATTAGTGCTTTTAAATCTCCAAGAGAGTGTTAGAGGCATCTGTAGGTGTTACCTTCAGCACTTTCTCCAGCACAAAACGCTGTTGTTCTGCACTGTGAATTCTGATGGAGCCACCTCCAATCTCATTGCCATTCAGCACGAGGTCGTAGTGCTGGCTACGGACCTGCAGAGAGACAGGGACAGGCACCCTGCTGAGGCTGGGCCACAGCTGCACCTAAAAACAAACTGCACAGAGATGGCAAAGACATTGGCAATGAAGCCATGGAACTCTGTAAAACTGCTCTCTCAGGTGCACATCACAATTCAGGCACCAGTCCTGCTGAAGGCATGGACTGTCTCTGACTGATGTGGGAGGAGAACAAATCCCTTTGAAAAGTTCATCAAATCTGAAGCAAATGGGATGGGTCAGAATATAAGATTTCTGTTTCCTACAAGCTCCTTTTGCTGGGGCACATGTGAATACTTGCTATTTGCAATAATCAGGAAGCCATCTCTTCAAACACATACAACATAGAATCACAATGGTTTGAATTGGGAGGGACCTTAGAGATCCTCTAGTTCCAACCCTCTGCCATGGGCAGGGACACCTTCCACTATCCCAGGACACCACAAGCCCCGTCCATCTCAGCCTTGAACACTGCCAGGGATGGGGCAGCCATAGCTGCTCTTGGCAATCTGTGCCAGGGCCTCACAGTGAAGATTTTTTTTCTTAATACTAATCTAAGTCTACCCTCTTTCAGTTTAAAACCATTTCCCCTTGTCCTACCACTGCTTGCCCCTGCAAAATGTCCCTCTCCAGCTCTCTTGTAGCCACTTCAGGCACTGGAAAGGACTCTAAGGTTGCTCCTGAGCCTTCTCTTCTCCAGGCTGAACAACCTCAGCTCCTTCAGCCTTTCCTCATAGCAGAAGTGCTCCAGCCCTTTGATCATCTTAGTAGCCTCCTCTGGACTCATTCCAACAGATCTACACTCTCCTTGTGCAGTCAGTCCCATGAAACAACATCTCTTCTGACACTAAACCCAGCTGCTGCTTGTCTGGTTTTCCACGGGAGCAGCTGTAAAAGTGCCAGCATGGCAGGCATGAAGTTGGTTACCTTTGTGGGATCAGAATACAGGAGGCTGGCATCTGAAGGATGAGGGGCAGTGAAGGGGTGATGAGCAGATTCCAATTCAGTGGGATTCTCAGCCTTGGGGAGGAAAAGGGGGAAATCCACCACCCAGAGGAAGTGAAAAGCTGTGGGATCACGGAGTGCCAGCCCAGCTGCCTCCAGGAGGTTGGCACTCAACAGCCTCAAGGCTCCTAATGCAGAGCACTGCAACAGAGAAGGGAGAGATGAGACAGGGTGGTTTCACCATCAGGGAAGTCAATCAAATACCAACCAGTGAAAGAGTGTTCCTTCCATAAAGGAAGTAATGCTGTAATGCTTTGTTGCCTTGAACACTTTTGCCTCATATCCTGAAATACATCACCTTCAGCTGAGGCAGCAGCAGCAGCAGGGTTTGACAGAGACCAAGTAAGGAGCTTGAAACTCCATGTTTTTCCAGCTATTTCTTCTTCAAAACTTTCTCAGACTAACCTCCAGCTCCACACACGTGGATTAACTGGGGGAGCACGTGTAAGATCCACACTTTGCGGACAGAGAAATGAAGGCACAGAAGAAAATACAACAAAATGCTGGCTATTGAGCAAAGTGTGACACCTTATAACGAAACAGTGCTTGGAAGGCAACATCTGCTGGCAATAGAGAGGAGGGTAGGGATAGAATCTCCCACCATTGCTGCTAATAAGTCATGCACTTATGGGAGACACAATTACCTAGCTAACCTCATTTTCCAATCTGTTTGATGCTTTAAAAATGAAGTTACAAGAAAAGAAGGCACTGATTTGTTGCTGGGGTTTTTATATTTCAGCCTTCACTTCAGTCACAAGCCTTGCCCAGGATTTGACTGGGGGCCATAAAAATAATAGGTACATTGCACGCTTTATTTGCTGTTGCTATAGCTGCCATTCCAGAGAAACAAAATTAGATCATGACCTATTTTAATAATAATAAGAATCAGACTAAGGTCAGATAACATCAAAACCATCATCAGCAACATTCAACTCACAGAGCCACACAAGAAATGCCTCCTACCACTTGCTTGTGTTCTCCAGCTGCCAGCAGCACCACATCATCCTCCTGCATGCTCAGTGCTTGGATAAGCTCTGACTGCTCCTTCTCACCAAGGAACTTGGTAAGCAGAGATTTCAAGCTTCCATCAGGTCTGCAGATAATTTCCATGATTTCCTGGAGAAAGGTATGTTCAGTGCAGTGCTGCCCTCTCTCGCCCTGGTGCATCACATGCTCAGGCTCTGACTCTCAGCTATTAAAAACTGCTCTCCTACCTCCCTCTGCCTTTATCACACTTTGTCACTCACCCTTCCCAAAGCCTCAGGAGAATTCCTGTCTTACCTGGTTAAACTGGGATTTTGCAGACTCCTTCAGTGACTCCAAGTCTTTATTTGTAAGATACCTCTGGGGAAAGAGCAAGAGAAGACACAGCAAAGATCAGCTTGGAAAACCTGACTAGGTAACAAATCTACTGATTAACCTGGTTCCAAACTTCTTCAATTGTTTTGTTTCCAGTTCAAGTTCTTATGAGGGCTGTGGAACAGGACAGGGTCCTTAGCACTGGGCTGGGTGTCTGCTCTGAGGGCTCCTTTCAGGAAGAGACCCCTCTAGATCTACTTTTTTTTTTCCCCTCTCACAGATAAATGTATCTGGTCAGGAGGGTCAGATCACTGGCTCCAGCCTGCAGAAACAAGGTTACACCACCACACTGTGGATGGGGAATGAAGTGCTCAAACTGGAGGAAGAACAGAGAAAAAAAACCTGGGATGACTCCTGCATGCAAGGCCATGCAGTAAATGAGGACCTGCATCAAGATCTTGTTTTTCATCTACTCCAGTGTTCAGGGTGGGTCTAGATGCCACTTTTGTGTTGCTCAAACAAACACCTCTGTGCCCTCTCACTGGAAGCCACTAACTTGCACTTTGTGCCAAAATGAAAGGAATCCCAAGGGAAACCGTGGCCACGATTCGCTGTTCCCCACATAAAACTCAGTATTTAGAGCATTTGTTTTTTCCATACTGTCCAAGCTACAAAGCTGCCTACAGGCAGAATTAAATCTGTTTCCTTGCCAAAATGCAGGGCTGTGTCAAAAGTCTTCCACATCTATTGTCAGCCTTGGATTTGGTCCATGACATTCTCATTACAAGACACGAATTGTACCCAAAAATGCAGCTAATGAGAAGAAGGACATGGAACCACCTGACCCTTCTCTGCCTATCCCAGAGCTGTGCCATGCCCAGCCCTGTTTCAATCTCCTGTCACAATGAACAATTTATTACTGAGATGCACATCAAAAAGGTGTCAAAAATCAAGGTGAAACCCTGAGAGGGTTCCCTATCCTCACGGGGTCTTGCAGCTCTCGTTTTCCTCCTTTTCCTAAGGATAAAATACTCTTCCTGTTGCCCTATTACTCTAACACCACTCAGCCCAACCTGACATGGATTACAACCAATCCCAAGTTCCCTTAAGAACACCAGTAATAGCAAGGAACATTTCCATACCAACAAAGGAATTCAAATCGACATTTTATTTGTTCCACATAAACCACAAACAGGATGTAAGAGCACCACTTACCACTCCCTGAGGGATACAAATGGCTCTGATGGAGCCATGTGGGTAACTGAGGGCATTCTGCACAAAGTGAATGTTTGATCCTCGTAAAACATCACTGATATCCACAATCTGAAAAAGGAGAGAGCACAGGAAAAAGCACTGCTGGTAGGAATACAAAGCAAAAATTACTGCACCTGTGTCTTAACACTTTCAACACTATTCCCTTTTGGAGCTTTTGCTCCTGAAACAGTCAAGATGGATTGCTCCCTAACACTACCTCACCTTTAAAATAAATGTTTTATTAGAACGTACATTTTTCACAGTCAACTGATCAAATGCTCTCTTCTTCAGCGGACTGCACAAAGCAGCAACAATGGGACAGGCATCTTGGGTAAATTACAGCACTCAAAACTCCAGCCAACCATGTATCCATGATCCAAAGGCTATTAAAACACTGACTGAAAGGAAAAGTTGCCAAGTTTCCAATGGGCAAACCCTCACCTTCATCCCAAAGCGAGTGTCCGGTTTATCGGTGCCATACTCAGCCAGTGCCTCCTCATATGTCATGGAAGGGAAAGGAGTCATAATGGAGCCTCTTTCCTCAGGCCAGGAGTGCTGCAGCAGGCCCTCTACAAGCCTCTGGATCCCAGCTTGATCTACAAACGACATCTCTATGTCTATCTTAAAACAGAGAACAAGGGGAGGAATTCCACATTAGCTACACGTTGTGCTTTCACACTGCTGCTTGTGAGTACAAAGCCAGCAAAACAAGAAACAATACACGAAATGACATCACAGCATGACTGCATTAGGCTGGGAATGTGCTTAGGATCACCCTCCAGGCTGATGACTCAGGCAACAGCCTCCTCAGAGTGAATGAGGTAAGGATGACAAGGACACTAGAAGCAGCCTGGAGTGAACCAGGCTAACTCAGCCTGGGATTTCAAGGCTGAGGAATGGGATGTCTGACCTAGCAGGACAGGAGGAGATTGTATCATCAAAGCAAAATCAGTGCTGCAACGAAATTCCCACATCTGCACCTGGGGCACTGCAGCCAGCCAAGGACAGGAACCACGCAGTCATCCCACACCAATTTCCAAGGGCTGTGCCTGTGAAACACACACCAAACAACTCCATACCCCCCCCAGGCAGCACCAGACTAGCACAGACTGAGCCTCCAGAAGGGAAAACAGCTATGAGCCACTTGGGTTGAGGAGCAGGGAGCAAGGCAGCACGGGCTGGTTACCTGGGTGAATTCTGGCTGCCTGTCAGGCCGTGCGCCCTCATCCCGGTAGCAGCGAGCGACCTGGAAGTACCTGCGGTGACACTTTTACTAAGATAACAGTTTAAAGTATCCTGAACTGAACTGTGGCTGTAGAATTGATCATGCAAAAAACAACAAAAAAAGAAGTAAACCAGAGAGAGAGAGAGAGAGAGAGTGTGCTCTGTTTCCACAGCAGACGATCTTTGTTCCCATTCTTTAAAAAGAATGGAATTTTGAGTGGAAGCAACTCTATCAGCAGCTGTATCCACCTCCAGCCATATCTTCCAGAGGCCCATGGAGACTGCCAGGTGAGATGTACTCCAAGGGCAGCACACTCAACTCTTTATTCCACCTTCCACTCCACTCCAGGACTCTCCTACCAGCCATGCAAAACTCTCAGACAAGACCTGGCCTGCAGTTCACCGTGTGAACAACTGTCTGTCCCTGTCCATCCATTTGATTTGGAGAAGCAAGCCCAATTAAAAGCTTTGCACCTGGGCACCCTGATATGCTTTTCCTTGTCTCAGTCATGCTCAGCTGCCCAGCCTCACCTCAGTTAGTTCTGTAGGCCACTCCTGGAGCAGCTTTTATCACACACCAGATTTTCTGCCCTTCAGGCAAGGCTCTGCTTCAGATCAGGTTTGTGTTTAACACAGCAGTGAAGATTTCAGCTTTCCAGAAGGACACATTTCATCTGACTATAAAGTCCCAAGTATTTTAGGTTCCCTCTTCCAACACAAATCCTTGGCAGTAAATTTTTTTGGGGGAAGTTTCTAAAACTTCCTAGACAGGACATGCAGAGAACAGGAGTCCAAGAAACTCTTACCTGTCCAGGCCTCCAACCATGAGGAGCTGCTTGAACTGCTGAGGACTCTGTGGCAGAGAGTAGAACTTGCCCGCTTCCCTTGAAGGCACAAGGAATTCTTTGGCTCCCTGGCATCAGAAAGAAAATGTACAGAGTTCAGCAAGTGGCCCCAATTCCTGACAGAGCAAACGCTGGAGGTGCAAGAGGAAAGGACCTATTTTCCCCATTATAAAACCCCACTTGTGAGGAAATGGCTGTTTGTACATTACACTTAACATTTGTTAACCAACTCGGTCCAAAATATCCCAAAGGAGAATTCTCTACCTTCTCTGAGAGACTAATGCATAACAGACCATCCAAGACTGGGGTTTAAATGCAAGAATTCCAGGTTAGCTGCACCAACAATTCCTCAGCTACAGCTCTCTTCTCTCTGACTTTTTTGAAGTGAAAGAAAGGAATATAAGATCAGAAATTAAATTTACTTGAGTATGACCTCTACAATAACCTACTGGCTAAGAAATAAATGCTGAAAAGAGTGCTTCAAAGTTTTTTTAGGTTTATAATCCCAGGACAGACTTGCATTCAACATGTGCTATACAAGGCAGAAGCTTATTTGGTTTGAAGGTTCAAAACTAAGACCCAAGTTATCATCTCTCCCCTTTCTCTCCCTCTACTTTTAAAAGGATCTGTGGATGATATCAGAAGTTCCACAAGCTGTTATTTAGCAAGGGAAAAGCAATGAGGGCTGAGTGGCAACTGGAAATGATTCAGCCCTGACTGTGCAGCTGCAGGAGGCCAAAAAGCATCACGTACATACCCCTGGGGTTCTTTTAAACAGAGTTGGAGTTTCTACATCCACGAACCCTGGGGAACAAACACAGAATATGCTGAGAGAAGGGAGAACTAGCATGACAGAGTAGGCTAGAGTAGGGTTAGTCAGCAAAACAGGTCAACTGGCACACCATGGAGTCTCTCCAAAACCAACACACTTTACTACTTCTAATAATTATTGCTTAGATAATAGATAATAGATAATTTAGACAGATCTAAAGGCTCTGAGCTACTCTGATGTCCTGCCAAAACTGTTGATGACAGAGGACTCCAAACAAGCTGAAAATGCATTAATTCTCCACCTATTCTGAACCAGGCACTGATTTTCCAAAAAGCACTTCCAGATTTTAAGAGAAGCAGAAGCCCTAAACAAAACCCATTCCTCTGGCATGCCTCAAGTGGGTGACCAAAAGAGGACAACCACCTGCAAAGAGTCTTTTCTCATTGGAAACAGCCAACTTGAAACAACTGGCTTGCAGCACACCAAGAGATTTCAACATACTTTGTTCTTCAGGCCTGACAACATCCCACTAAAGACCACACCACAAGCAGACACGTCCTTATTAAGTATGACCAGTTTGGAGTAGCAAGTTGGTTAGGAATCTCTGCCAGCACTAGGAAAAAGCAGCAGGGAGAGCTGAAATGTTTGCTGCACCCTGTCCTCCTGATACCTAACAGGGGGAAATGATGCCTTGAGTTTCAGCTTTCATATCTTCCAGGTTCTGCACTGCATTGGTGTGTAACTCTGAACTTCATATAAAGTGTCAGCGAGCTCTCCTCACAGCTCAGTCAGTCAGAACAATCCTTTTCCAGCCCCACAACCAAGGACACCGCTGCAGCTTCGGGCCCAAAAAGTGCGAACAGCAGCGAATTGAGGAGAGCAATCTGGGAGGATGGGACTGCATAACCTGGAGCTGGAATTGGACAATTGACCCCAATATGGAAATGGACCAAAACTTATGAAAGTGTGAGAACTTGTGACCTGGGGTCCATCTTGGGTGGAGCCAGGGCCAGGCTCTTGCATTGCCCAAGGTGCATCCTGTGAAGGCCTTTTAATAAATCCCTGCTTTATTCCTTTAACTGTGTCCAGCCTCTGTTCCAGGGAGCCTCTCCAGCAGCTCCCTCACCGTGGAGATTGCAGAGATACTCGCGCATCCTCATCACCACGCGAGACCTCAGCCGCAGGCTGGACTGCAGCCGGAAGCTGCGCAGGTCCAGGTACCGGTACTGCATCCGCAGGGCCTCCGACTTCTGGGGAGCACAGAGAATCAGGATGAAGAGACAAAATTCAAATTGTATGTCCAGTGAAGATGCTCCTAAAGCCACAGGAAAAAGGGAGAAGCTAAAAAAGGGATGGTGCCTGGTTGCCACAACGCGCCCCTTACCCACAACCTACACAAATATGGCAATCACTAGAAACAAAAAAACACACGAAAGTTGTGGCTGCCCTGTCCTTGGAAGTGTTCAAGGCCAGGCTGGATGAAGCTCTGAGCAACCTGGTGCAGTGAGTTGCATCCCTACCCATGGCACAGAGTTTGGAACAAGATGATCTTTAAGGTTCCTTCCAACCCAAACCATTCTGCGGTTCCACAAGTCAAATAAAACAGCCTCATTTCATACTCAAAAAACCCAGCATAGCCCCATTTCTTTCACTCTTTCCACCAGTTCTTCCAGAAATTTGGAAGCATTCAAGCCATGTTTTCTGCTTAGCTCTAATTGGAAATAAATCCTCCCAGCAAACAAACAGCACCCCTGTTTTAAATACCATCATTCAAAACTGAAGCGGGGAGAACCAGACTTAGCTCTCAGATGTTTTACCATCACCCTGGGCAAGTTCCCAATTTAATGAAAAGCCACCACTCTGATAAGAAAAGAAAAACACAGACACCTTGATAAAATCCTTGATTTCAAAAGGCAGCTTCTTGCAGGAGTTCAGGATCTCTGCAGTCTCTGCCTTCACTTCAATATCGCCTGTTGGCATTTTCTAGAACAAAAAGGCAAGAAAAAAATTAAACTCAAAACAGCCGGTCAAAGGGAAAAGAAGCAGCAATGTGATTACCCTCCCTGCCTTCTAACACAGTGCATAAGTCAGAGAGCTTCTCCCAAGGACAGATTTCTCCCGGATTTCCCTTCTGTTCAGAGAAGCATAAGCCATCTCACCAAAGATGGCAGCTTCTTTCCCAGTAGCACACTGGTCTCTAAACACATTAGCCTCAGCAAAACCACACAGTGTAGGTTTCAGTGAGCATGAAATGAACAGCAGCAGCCCTTAATATGAGTCAAAAAAGGCAAATTATGAGGAACTTCTCAGAACTTCCAGCTCTAAACACCAGTTCTCAGAACTGGTCTTCTTTTGACTCTATCCCGAGGGAGAGCAGGCAGCTCCCCTCACGTAGCACTGAGGCACAGCAAAGTTCACTTGATCCTGCAGGAGTTTTGCTATTTACCAGGGGAAAGGACACACAACCTTCCCACAAAAGGAAAAATTGATAAAAGAAATAAAGGCATTGCTTGAAGCCTGGATTTTAGGTGGATGTCTACAAGATGGAGCAAAAAGTAGTTATGATCATAAATACAGTCCTCTTTTTAGATCTGCCAGTTATATGCACAATCCTGAAAGATCGATCTACAGCTGATTACAATGACAGCTGAGGAATGCAGAACATTAAAAAATAATTCAACCTCTGCTTCCTATACAAGGAGACCAGCAAAATCAATAAAGATCACCACGTGCCGTTAAACTCAAAATGACAATATTTATTTTCAAGCAAAAGAAAACTCCCAGCATACTTTGAAGGCCTGGAAAAGCCAGCATTATCCTTGCAAAGGGCTGGGATCCAGTTTAATTTGTGGGTGCCTGCAATGTGCTTTGAGACCCTCCTGTTATCTGACACAGGATTTACCTCACCTCACACTACCTGCGTGAGGCTGTCACGCAATCAGAACCCGTGGCAATGCCCTGACACAAAGCCCACCCTAATCCCACCACCCAGGGTTGTTTCCTTCAAGGAATAAAAGGCCTGAGAGCCCCCCCACCCCATGCTCACCGGATTCTCCTGCCCCAGGGGCCGAGGGGACACTGTCCCAGTGACTCGCACCACAGACTCCAGCGGGGCGTTGGACAGGAGCTCCTTCACCTGGGAATGTGCCTGCAGGGAGAGCACAGAGCCTCACAGAACTTCAAAGAACAGGACAAAGGCACCGTGGCCAAGCACCTCAATCCAAAATCACTCCTAAAGCAGGGGAAACAGCACCGATGTTGCTGTTGCAGTGTCAGGTGGGGGCTCTCAGGACACTTCAATCTACTTGGGAGTCAGAGCACTCAGTTTGACAAAGTCCTTCCTTCTCCCTGCAGCTGCTGAAGCCAAGCTACCAAAGGAAAAATAGAAACACAGACTCGTGTTTTGGTAGCACTTACCTCATCCTGAGGAATGATGACCTGGGTCAGTCCCTGGAAATCCCTCAAAACCAGAAACAGGCCTTGTCTGATCCATGAAAAGCACAAAAGGAAGAACGCTTTAACAAATTTAGTCATTTCTACTTTTTACAGCATATAGCAACTGGCAACACTTTCAGTACGCTGCAACTCATCCCAAAGCACTTCCAAGTACTGAATTGTAGACACTTTTTCCACACCTGAACAACTTATTTCACACTGTGACAAGCCTCAGACAACATGCAAATAACCAGGAGAGGCAGGATTATAACTTGAGCTCTCATGCACGCAGAGCGGGGATTCTGGACACGTGAATTTTCCTGCTGGGAAACATCATTCAGCTAAAAACAATTAAATGAGCAATAAAACTAAAGTTCACGTGGAATAAAAACAACAACAACAAAATCCAATCATAAGTCAAGAAGGGGAACACTTGTCCCATAAAAAGTTCCACATGAACAATCCACACTGCCAGACCCACAACCATAAATCTTGATTTCTTCAAGCTGCAGCAGGGACAGCTGCCACTGTGCTTTATCCACCAAAAAACTGCCCAATGGGACATGCTCCGCTGTCTTTAAAAACAAGATCACCACAATCACACTGCAATAATCCTAACTCCTTTTCCTGGGTCTCCATCCACAATTGCTAAAAGATGAGACGCTCAGGACCTCCTAAAATAAAAAAAGAAACACCACTGGAGAGCAGTGCTGGACGAAACACAAGTTAGACTGGATCTGGCAAATAATCATCTCCATTTTCACCATGGTTTGCATTTACCTTTGATATTGAACCCATCCATACAGGGTCACCTTCTGTCCCACATGAGCAGAACGCAGCTCTCCACACGTGTTGGTCCGAGTGACAAAACTGTTGAAGTCTTAAATAAAATATATATATACATATAAATTTCTCATGGCTTTTGCAGATGAGACAGAATAAATAATAGAGTTTTCCCTCCCAATACAATTTATACTACACGGAGAAGTTACTTCATACATAGATCTGCATAAGATATTTCATGAAATTAAGCTAGTCTAAATATATTTTAAATAGGGATTATTTATGTTTCTCAGTAAAACTTTCATAGAGATACTTGAACACAGCCTTGCTGCAAACTATTGCCCTGCAAACTTCAGGAGCAAGAGAAGCAAAAGTCACAGATCAATCCTGAGTGATGCTGACAATTCCACATTTAAATCTAGAATCATGGGTTTCAAGGACCTTAAAGCTCATTTCATTCCACCCCCCCTGCCACGGGCAGGACACTTTTCACTGTCCCGGGCTGTTCAGAGCCCCATCCAGCCTGGCCTTGGACACTGCCAGGGATGGGGCAGCCACAACTCCTCTTGGCAACTGTTCCAGGGCCTCCCCACGCTCACGGGGAATAATTTCTTCCAATATCCAATCCAAGCCTGCCCTCCTTCAGTTCAAAGCCATTCCCCCTCGCCCTGCCACTGCAGCTCCTGGCGGCGACACAGCAGAACGGGACTTAACAAACCACGAATTAAACGCCCACGGAGGGAGGCCACCCACCATGCAGGTGTAAAATGGAACAGTTCCTGCCTAAAACAACTGGGGAAAGGCCTGAACCACGGTCACAGAAAGCTCAGCACAGACCCCCCTGTGCTTGCAATCATGGCCGAAGCTACAGAACCAAACGCACCATTTACAGAATGTGCAAGAGGTTCAGCTTGTAAGGAGAAGCCTGAAGGATACCATCACCTGGATGTATAGAAATAACTTTATGAGTCAATCTCACTACCTTCATCACAGCCTTCAGAATTAAAAGAGATTTAGACAAGACACTTAACAAAGTGACACAGGGAAAGTAACTTGCCGCAAGCGTGATATTAATCGACTGTGTGCACTACCCTGACCTGTATCCCAGGAGAAAAGGAACCCAAAGCTCGAGGGGATGAGACCAGCGCTCCTCCTCACCTGGAGCCGCGGGCGCGGCGGCAGCGGCCGCCCGGTGCAGCGCCCGCACCAGCAGCCGGGGCAGCGCCATCCCGCAGCCGCCCCTCAGCCACAAACACGGGAGCAGCGCCCCAGACGCGCGGGAAGCGCAGAACAAGAGCTGCGGAGGGGAAAAGCGGAAACCACCTCAGGCACCGCCGCCTCCTTCCCTCACCGCCGCCCGCCCCAAAGATGGCGGGGGGACGCGCCCCCGCGCGGGGGCCGACGGGAAGGAAGTTCGAACGGCGCCGGCGGGCCGTGGCGGCCATGGCGGAGGAGGCGCCGGAGGACGGTGCGGTGCGGACCCTGCCCAGCATCAGGGGGCTCTCCCGGGCTTTGCTCTTCGGACGGACCCACGGCCGCCTCGGCATCAGCCCCAGAGGCCGCTTCATCGTGCGGGCGCTGTGCTCTCAGGTACGGCGGGGCGGCGGCGCCTCGCTGTCTCCACCCTGTCCCCTCAGCCGCGCTGCCGCGTCCTCGGCGCGCGGGAGGAGCGGGCTTTGACCTTATTCCTCCGATTTTGTTTCCCCCTAGGAAAACGTCGATCCGCAGAAAACAGCGTTCCTGCTGCGTAAAGCCTGGACGCTGTACAGCGTGACCCCCCTGTACGGCTTCCGCCGCGCCCGCCTCAGGGACTACGCGCGGCTGCTCAGCGCCTTCATCGCCGCCGAGAAGCAGAAGGGGCTGGCGGTGGAGGTGGGCGTCGAGCTGGACATCAAGGTGGCCCTGTCCAGCCTTGCCGACCTCAGGGGCAGCGAGCTGGACCAGGCTGCCCTCCTCGTGCAGGTGAGGAGGCTGCTGATCGAGAGCGGCGTGTTACGGGCTGTTTTCGCTGTGATGAAACACTCTGTCTTGAAAGAAAATCCCCAAATTAAACCCTAGCTGCACGAAGTAACTACTGGAGCATCCACTGTGATTTCATGAAACTGAATCCTGTCTATTTTTGACTGGAACAGAACATTTATAGCCTTAAGATGTGCCAGGGGAGGTTTGGGTTGGACATTAGGAAGAATTTCTTCACAGAAGGGATGATTAGATATTGAAATTGGCTGCTCTGGGAGATGGTGGAGTCACAGTCCCTGGAGGTGTTTAAGGAAAGACTGGATGTGACAGTCAAAACCCTAGTCTAAAGACAGGGTGGTGTCTGGTCGCAGGCTGGACTTGATGACCTCAGAGGTCTTTTTCAGCCTAATTGATTCTGTGGCCCCCTAAGCAATGCATACAGTAAATAGCAAGTTTGAGTTCAACTTTTTAACAGCATCAGAGTACGACTGTGCAGAGCAATCCCTGTCTGATGTTTTAGTTCAGCAGTCAATTTACTGCGAGGACTTGGATGGGTTATTTATATAATCCCACTTCCTGGCCAGAGCACAGGTCTAATTAATATTTCTGAAATGCTTTGCCTCGAGTGAAATGTGCTCCTGAAATGTCAAGTTCATTGTGGCAATGGCTGTAGGATGTACCACAGGAATTAATGCAGCATAAACTCAGATCTCAGGACCGTTCCTAAGGAAGTTCCTAAAATGCTTTACTGCTGTTTCCAACAGAATTGCATTCAACTTTTAGGGATGTAATGGATAGACTGAATAACTGTATGTGTTTGACAGAAAACAGCATTGCATGCAACTTTTAGGGATGTAATGGATAGACTGAATAACTGTATGTGTTTGACAGAAAACAGCATTGCATGCAAGATCCTAAGGGAAAAAAAAAAAACACACTTCTACCAAACACTTAAAACTTTAAATCAAAATCTATTTTTAGCCGACAAAAAAAAAGCCATACTTGCTGTGCAGCATTGAAATGCTTCTTCTCCCCATCCCAGCTCTCTTCGAGGTCACGAGCTTCCTCCAGGAGCTCTGAAGACAAGCTGGTGTGGTCGGGCTGGTTCTGCTCCGTGTTTGGAGATGACCTTTCCGAGAACGTGCCGGAGAACTTCACCTGCCTGCCCCTGTTCCTGACCCACGGGGCCGAGAGCTACACCTCCTTGGTTGGGAGCTGGTTCCAGAAGACTTTCGACTGCTGCTTCCGCCGCCTGGCCATCAGCCCCCTGAACCTCAGCTGGATGGTGGCCATGTGGGCCGGCTGCAAGCTGGACAGAGCTGCCTCTGCCGTGGAACTCGTCTTCTCCATGCCCCGCCTGTCCCAGCCCCTGGATATTTCATACGCCATCCACCCGGAGGATGCCAAAGCTCTGTGGGACACGGTGCAAAAAACGCCAGGAGAGATCACCCAAGAGGAGGTGGATGTCTTCATGGACTGCCTTTATGCCCACTTCCACAGGCACTTCAAGATCCACTTGTCAGCTGCAAAGCTGGTGAAGGTTTCCACAGCGGTTGCCTCGGCACACTGCGATGGGATTGTAAAGGTGAGGCCCCAAGGAGCAGGTTGTCCTAATGCTGGCCAAATAAAATGGCTGTACCTGAAGGTCTCACGTTTCTTTTGTGTGATTTCCTACAAGGAATTGTTAAACCCTCAGCTTTTACTAGTCATACTTAGCTCTAGAGTTGGGACAGCTGCCAGTACAGTATTTTACTACTGTGTTGCAGCAGAAGCTACTTGCCTGGGGCCAGAAATAGGTGTATTAGCTGTGGTATGAACAGGAAAGTTTCTTAGGCCATAAAAAAAACTTCTTTTGGACTTAAAAAAATCCTAAACTTAAAAAAAGTGCACTAGCTTTCTAGTATTGTAGTTATTACAACACAGGAAGAAGACTCCTTCACATGTAACCCTTTCCATAAAGGTGCTGGTCTTTTTACAGATATCCCTCAAATATCTCTATCCTTCACGTATCTCTAAAATCCTTCAAACCACGGAACATTAATCCTTCAAGCAATACAACATTTTCTTCTGAGTTAAAGAGCAGTTTAAGTTAATAGTAAATGCAGTTGTTTAAATTTACCCTATGATGAGGAATACATTGCTTGCTTTTATCTGTAATAGCTTAAAGCTGTCTGAAACAACTTTTTCTGTTGCAGCTAAGTACACAAAAATATCTAAGGCTTTCTGAAGGGTGCTCTTGTGGAATGTGTGTTGTGTAAATTCAGTTATGGCTTTTCATAATGGGATAGAATTCAAGTCATATATATTCAGTGTGGGAAAGGTATAGGTACCTGAAAAGCAACAACAGAGAGGCTGAATAAACACACAGAACACTCAGTAGTTTCCCTCCAACCAGGGCTTCAGGGTGTGGAAATCTGGCAACTGCAATTGTTGCTTTGACAGGCTTTTTTCTCTTTCTTCCAGATTCTACAAAGCCAATACCTGCCTGGAGTGCTGATGCTACTGACTGAACTCGCAATCTCTCAGATACAGTGAGAGCCATTTCAGTAGCTCTTCATACTAAAAAGGCTTTTTGTTTGGACAGTCTGTGCTGAGAAACCACCAGGGAACTCACTCCTGCAGCATCTTCTTTCCTCTCATTCTGGCTGTCCAAAGTCAGACTGTAACTCCAGCACTTGGCTGTGTAACTCCATGCCACGCACAGTGAAGTCAAGCAGACATTTGGCCCTGAAGAAGGGCTGCAGTGCAAACTTTTTACAGCTTCCTGAGCAGCTTTGTTTTCTCAGTCACTCATTTCATTTATGTGCAGGTATCAGCTCAAAGACAAACAGTGCAAGTTCTTGATGCAACTTACTGACAGGTATTTCTGTTGTTTCAAAGTTGGTTTTCACTGGACAGCCTAAGCTACACAGACCTTGGCCTTGGCTAAACTGTGACTACTCTTGGGCTAGTCTAAATGCAGAGTCCAGCACACCTGAGAAAGGGTGCATGCTCTACAAGCCAGGGCAGAAAAATCCAAGTTTCTAACTCCCTTTTTAGCTTGTTAAGGGTACTTGGTAATGATGATAATGTTTATTTTTGTTCCAGTTGGGGATGAGATTGGACACAAGGCACTTGTCAGCTGGTTGGTCCTCTCAGACAAGTTAATAGATAGGAAAGAGAGGTGTGGATAAGCTTGATAGTTACTAGGCTTTGTCCTGATGTTTGTAATTGTGGATGTAATCCTGTAGGCCAGAGAGCTCTCAGGGCTGGAGCTGCGTGCTCTAATTTGATGTTGGATCCCTCCCTCCTGGAGCAAGTAAGAGTTCAGAGGGAGAGTGCACAGTTTCTGGCTAGACATTTAAGGAGCAGAAAGTAGCACCTGCTGTTTTGTAATACAGTACTAAATAAAGAAAATATTTTCCATCTTTTGTCTTAAGGAAAGATCACCTGTGTCTAATTAAATGTATCTTTGCATGGAGCATATTCCCAACTACAGCTTACCTGACCAAACCACCACTTGTTACTTATCAAATGCTTCTGTGAGCAGCAAAATTCCAGGTCTACTTTCTTGCTTCACGCTTGTGCAGCATTTCTAGGAGCTGCTTTGTGCTATGACCTTCTCCTGAATAGGGATGCAAGTTTCCTTTCTTTTCCCAGTGTAAAACTGCCTAACACGACATAACTGCATGCCTAGTTCCTAACCTATTTCCAGAATTAAACAAAGAAACACGCACTTAGTTTCAGATTCTTGTTGAAGACGGATTGGTTTTGCATGTTAAGGTTGAAGTCTCTGGTAACTCTTATCCTGGTACAAGCAGTTGAGTAATAGTCTGAAGGTCTTGGCAGCTCAGCAGCTACTTAAATTATGACTTCTGGTGCTTTAGTTTCCATTTTTGAAATATCTCAGGCAAAGTTTGCTATCTGGAGTCAGAAGAGCACTGGACAAAGGAGTACAAGGTCTGGAAATAACTGGCACCTGTATTTGGTTTGAAAATAGGACTGTTACCCCCAGGGCTAAGTTTTAAATGTAATGCTCAGCTGCAACAAATTTGCATAAATAATCTCTAAAAACTTAAACTCTTATAGCCTCTTTTAACCTCTTCCTTGTGTTGTCTTCATTGATAAATGCAGTTAAGTGAGCAGAGATAAGATTTAGCCAGACAGCACAGATGCTTCCTTCCAGAAAAAGCTGGTTCTGAGTGATGTGAAGGGTAACAATAAACAGCAGAGTTTTAAGCCTCTTTTACTGGGATTTATCTGGGAAAAAAAAACCCTCCAGCATCTTTGCCCACATAAACCACAGAAAAATAAACAAACCACTGCTTTCACCCCAAGGAACAAACGAAGAACAGCATAGAAGAAATTTATTAAGATAGCACTATTTATACAAGTTACTCATGCTAGAAAAAAGCATAAATGATACATGTAAACATTTGTTTACAGAATACTTGTTTTCCTTGTAAAGGTGCAAATGATCTTCATATGTAAACACAAGAATACCGACCTTCAGGGGGAAAGGGGCTTTTAAAAAAGTTTTAATGTCCCATTTATGACTGTGGTGTATTTTTTACTATATTCAAGCACATTAAAGTCTGAGTTACATGAATCAAACTATGAAATTAAAGAACTCAAGATGTCAGCATTGCCTTTTTCATCTCAAGAATTTACAGTCCTCTTTTTCAAACTCAAATTTAGTAAGGTCCACAGTTAGATCAGGTGCAAAAGGTCATTCTTCCATACTCAATAGAAATTACAGTACAAACAGAACTGTTGAGGCTTGAGTTCTTTCCTGCTCTCCCCCCACCCCTGGGTGACTCCACAGTTATTCACAGGGCCAGCAAACAGCCCTTCCCCTCCAAACTCTTAAATGAGCCTCACACCTTTCCCTGCTTTAACCATACACAGGCAAAGTGCACAAAAACCAAAGAGAGGGCACCATCCGTCATGGTCAGGAATTCTACAGACACGGACAAGAGGGCAGCTGAGGTGAGGCTGGTCTGAGCTTCTTTTAGCAGGAAGGAGCTGGCTGTTGGTCTGCCCTTCCAGCAACACCACCAGAACTGGGTGTGAGAATTAACAGATGAAACCTGCACCCTGCTTCAGGCAAGAACCGGTATCAGAAGTGAGCTAGAACTAGTTGGATTTAAATTCTGTCAGTGGTTGCAGGAGAAGGTACCAGTGTGGGTGTAGCCGAGCTGTATTCCACAGACTCATCTGCATTATTCCTGATGAACTGTTAAAGGTGGCTCGTTTGTAACAGCTGTGAGCTGGGGGCAGTGTTCTCTGTCTTCACAAAGTGACAACTACACCCAGCCTAAGGGGGGTCATCTCTGCCAAAGAGCCATCGAGGACTCCACAAAATACCCTATGACTCACAGGATTCCATCATCCCGTTGGGAAATCCCTTGCCCTGGGGGAGGAACTCAACATTCCTGGCTGGACTTTGAGGGTCTATGATCTGGGGGTTTGGGGACTTGGACACAACCACCACCAGTGGTCAACCAGAGAAGGACCAGGCCTTTCCACAGTGCTTTTGACAAGGCCTCATCCATCACCCCAATGGGACTGCAACCACCGTTTAACTGGGACTGGTTTTAAGCCAGTCTTTCTGTATTCATTCCATTTATTGTAATCTTTCTATTGAATTGTAACTCCGACTTGAAATCTCTCCCAGAGTATTTGTGTGGGGTTAACTCCTCCCACTGGTTTACCTTCAAACCAGCACAGGCTCACATACAGGGGAGAGGAGAGAAAAGCTGAACTTTTGTACAATAAAAAGGCATTGTTTGAAACCCTTTTCTTCTCACCCTTTTTGGGCACTTCACTGACTCAGGCGAGCGACAAGAGTTCCAGTTCTGAAAAGATACTCAGGGCACCCATCCTCACAGCTCTCCTGTCCTCCAAGAGACCCCAAATCATACCACAAAGGTTGGAACCACAGTAGATGGCAGGACACAGCCCTGCCCGAACCACCAGCTGGTCGAAACACAAGTCACACACATACATATATATATATA
>WAAG01062232.1:500680-514591 GCA_013390105.1 Tichodroma muraria
CAAGTCACACACATACATATATATATATATAAAATACATATATATATGCACACACAGAGATGTATATAAAAAGCTGGAATCATCGCTGTGAGCGATACAAAGGAAATACATGATACAAATCAAATGAAAAAATAAATATACTCTGTGCACAGAAAAGCTTCTGTGCAAAGGTGGCACCTTGCAGGTCAAGTACTTTTTTTTTGAAGCTCTCTGTAAATAAGGCAAAAGCAACGTTTTCTGTATCACTTTTTCTCTTTCGCCCACCAAACAGCTGCCACATCCACTGCTCCCACAGCAGGAGGAAAAGCAGGAATCCCTCCTCCTGGCCAGACTCCCAGTACAGAGTGCAGGCTCTACATCAGCATCCTTTACGCTACAATAACTGTTACAGTTTGGTTTATTCAAAAAATGTAGAACTATTTAGAAAAAATACGGACATAAGCGACACTTCTACTTTTGTCCAGTGGTTCCCTGGAGTCTGACAACGTGGTCTCCCGCTGGGCACACTCTCACAGAAGTCAGTTTTTATAATTCCATAGAAAGAGTTCACCGCCAAAGAGTTACATTGGATCTAGACCGTGCATACTAGAGCTGCAAAGAGGTCCAGTGTCAACAAGTCTCTTCAGTTTTTTCTAGGAATGAGAAGGCAGGGGACTCCCTCCCTCTGGAAGCTTACCATATATGAGATTCACAGTGTGTCATTTTGATAACCCCCACGCCTCCGCCCAGCCGCCGGTAGTTCATCCCGCCGTACAACCTGCCGAGACAACATTCCAGGGTCACACGCTGGGTCCCATCCTCCATGGGGACACCAACCCTTGGGAGCTGCCACGGGAAAGCCTGAACCAGCCCCTGTTACCAGCAATATCTGCCTAAAGTGGGCCGTGAAGAAGAAGTCGTGGAGCACCCGCCTTACGTGTTATAAATAACTACAGTTGTTCGGCTTTTGCAAATTGTTATTAATCACAACTGTTTTGATATATGGTGCTGTTTGGAACCACTTTTAACTGCTTTAATATAGTCAGCTTTTGTAGCTGACTACCTTAAATGCACTGTGTAGCAGTGTGATAAATATATTATAGCTTAGGCTGTCACAAAATATTAAAATAGAGACTATGTGTTGTGATGTTATATGTTTTATTTGTGTAACTGTCAATGATAGGAATAACTCAGAATATTGTGTGAAATAGCTATGTTGATTCAAGGTATTTGTGGAGTATCTTATCTGAATGATAAGATAACATTGAAAAGAACCAGGGAAATAAACACCAAGGGAAAAAAATGCAAGAGATTTACTGCTGACCCTCCAGGTTATCAGGAAGTGTCAAACAACAGAACAGAGCCTCGAGAAGAAATAAAATATAAGAATGTCATCTACAGGATGACATGGAGACAAGTCAAAGGTCGAGCCAAGCAAAAGAATTGCCAGAACTTGTAAACTTCACAGGAATGTTTGAATGTGTATTCGTATATGTAATTCTCATGAATATGCATTTAACCAATGTAGAGAAAAAATATATAAGAAAATTGTTTTAAGCTAACTGGGTGCCTCTGGCAATTTGCCAAGCACCCCAGCACTGTGTACAGTCCCTTTTATCCATATTAAATTTCTAAAAATTTTAAAGAGTGAGCCTTATTTCTCACATTACAAACTTCAAAAGTAAACAGCTGTATTTGATCATGCCTTTCTCTCTCAGAACAGAAACTGCCGCTTGTTTTGACACCAAATTTCTGTTACTCAAAGAAATACTTCCTGCTCCCTGTCTGGTAATGTGCAAGATAGAAAAATCCTTGTAGGCTGTAGCTGACCTTAGGCTACCTTTTGGGTAACACAGGACTAGGCTTAGTCCTCACAATTCAACTAATTTAATTTATATTTCTAAACCCCTCCATTCAGCTGATCCAACCAAGATACAACACATCCCAAGCACCATCTGTTGACTGCAATGGTGTCTGCATTTCACAGGGATATCAGAACCCTGCAGACTCCAGCTGCACATTCCCCTCTGTCACAGGAGTCTGCTGGCAGGAACAGGAGAAGCAAGTTCTCCAAACAGCTTTGTTAAAGCCAAATTGCATCAGAATCGTTTCTCAGTCAAGCTGCACAAATGAAAAATAACTTCAAGATACAAAAGAAACAAAAGAAAGGGAAGACCATGGAAGCTGGTCACCTATATTGAGTTCAGGGAGGAAAAAACCTCAAGCTAGTAATACCTTGAATAATCTCCCAAACTGTGTGAATGCCTGCCAGGCAGTAACTCCTAAATCTGGACTGTCACAGAAAAAAGTCACAGTGAAACCATTCCACTAAGGAATGTGATGTATGTACTACTCTCTCCTCAACTGGCCTCCTCAGCAGTTCAAAAGATCCTGTGGATCCATGGCTCACCAAACTAGGGGAAATTCCTCCACTGCTGCTCATGACAGCCATTCTTATCAGTGAAGGGTTAAACTACTACTATCACTAGTAAGAATAAGGTCATTAATTTCTTTCTATTCCCCACCCTAGCCAGATTCCCACAGCAGCAAAAATAGCCACAGGAGCTTGATACTTTATGCCAATTACATTTGGGAATAAATACACAAGCAGTTGTTTTCAAGTACAGTTATGACTAGAAAGGCTATTTTTCCTCTTTCTTTTCTGCTCAGTGTATATTTTGATCAGCAATTTCATATTATTTGTCTCAGCTTGGACATTCTTCCAGTGGCTGAATCTTGCTGATTTAAAGGGGAATAATGTGCTTGCACTGCCTCTGCTTGAAAGCAAGAAGTGAAAAGGCCAAATTCTACATGGTGGCTGTGAGTTCCTTCTGCTAAGGACAAGCTCAGTTTTATTGGGAAGCAGGAGAGACTCAGCCCTAAATGAACAGAAGGAGCATACTGGGGTATTTTTCAAAAGGTGATTCTTTCTTGCAAGGCAAGAAGCCAGAGTGGGAATGTTGTGTAAGTTCTCTGTTATGGTGTGTACCACATTCCTAATTTGCCTGGGACAGCTCCAGCTGGATTTCACTGTTTGTGATACAAATTCAAGTTACCTCCACGTGTTAGCATCTGGATCAAACACCTCAATGGTCTTCAGGTACGTTGTGCCATCGAAACCCCCCACTGCCATCAGCTGTCCATTCACCACGGCCAGGCCAACCTGCAAAACAGCATCAGACAGCAGCTACTTAGCTGGGATGTCCTGAAAAGAAGGGTTAAAATGAAAACATTAATAAAAGGATTTAATAACCATTTTTGGTGAAAGGCAGTCTGCAGAAGAGGGTTGGGTTTGGTTTTTTTTGGGGCATGGCACAAATAAAATACCCTAAAAAATGAGACATGGAAAGTTAAATATGTATCTCAGAAGAGAGAATCTCTCAAAGAAAAAGCAGAGGGTTCCCCTTATTGCCAGCTACAAGTAGAACCATCTGAATGATGACAAATACATGAGACTCTAAACCTTTTTCAAACAAAACTTATGTTCTGGACTGAAATTCTTCCCCAAGAAGAATATCTACCAGCCCACATTACTTGGTTAAAGTAGCAGAACCACAGGTAAGCCCCTGGTCCCGAACCTCTCAGGCTGGGGCTTGGACCATCTGTAAGCACCTTGGCCTCCAGACTTTCTGTTCAGCCTTTCTGCAGAAGCACAAAATCACTGAAACATCAAAAACATGATCACTTCCAGTAAAACGTGGTGTATAACAGAGAAAAGGGAAGGTACACAATGTAAAATGGTCCCCGTTTCGGCTTTGAGGAAGTCAGAAGAGCTGCAGATACAGCTACACGAGTTTAGCACTTTCTACAGAAAGCAGATACAGAAGCAGCTGATAAAAAGTCAATGTCTAATGAGAAACTAAAGTGGACGGTGCTGGACAGCTCACTCTGTGCTTGGAGAACAGAAATAAATATGTGCTCTCTGCCTCCAAACCCAGTGCTTGCTCAAACTTGTGATTCATACTTGCCTCACCAGACACTGGAACACTAACAGATAGAACTCATAATCCAACATCTAATGATAGACATCCATATTATTTACATCTCCCCAACCACGATGACTACTAAAAACATTGCAGTGATCTGTTGTTCACAAGAAAGCACCACGATCAGCAGTTGATGGGAACTTCTGTCACTCACAGGATTCAGTGAGGAGAGGCAACAGCCTAAGTGAAAGCCCAGGAAGCCTGTTCCCACACACTCCTCAAGGCAATGAGAGTTTGCTGGGAATATGTATCTGAACACATGCTAACCCAGTTTCCCAGCTTTTTCCTCGGAGCAAGTGGGTGTTTTCACCTCCTAATTCATCCAGAGAGATCCAGGTACTAATTTGAGAGCGTTCTTTAATGGTATCTCATACCAAGTACAGCTATGTCACCTTAAAGCTCCTCTGCTTCAGGCTTAGCTGACAGCATATCAGGGCCCAAAAATATTTAAAAACACCCTCAAATGACTCATTTCCCCATCCTAAACAGCTGTCTGTGGTGTGACTTGGCTATCTTTTCACCCTCTAGTCTTGCTAGAGAGCTTTTTGCAAAATTTTCCCCCTCCAGAAAAGAGGTGAAGATGCAGAGGAAGCAGAAGAGCCTCATAAGAAGACAGACACTTCACCATGTGCCCTCCCCACAACAAGAGTGACAATGCCATCCTGCTCTGTGCCCTCCCCACAAGCAGACTGACACTCCACCCTGTGCTGTCCCCACATGGTGACATGCAGCACGGACAAGCCCACCAAGCCCTACTTGATGCCTAAGGAGGCTCCCTGGAACAGAGGCTAGACAGTGTTAAGGGAATAAAGCAGGGATTTATTAAAAAGGCCTTCAAACGATACACCTGGGGCAAGAGCCTGGCTGTGGTACACCCAAGATGGACCCTGAGTCATGAGTTTTCACACTTTTACAAGTTTTAGTCCATTTCCATATTGGGGTCAACTGCCCAATTCCAGCTCCAGGTTATGCAGTCCCATCCTCCCAGATTGCTCTCCTCAATTCCCTGCTGTCTGCACTTTTTGGGCCCGAAGCTGCAGCGGTGTCCTTGGTTGTGGGGCTGGAAAAGGATTGTTCTGTCTGACTGAGCAGTGAGGAGAGCTTGCTGACACTTTATCTGAAGTTCAGAGTCACACACTAACGCAGTACAGAACCTGGAAAATATGAAAGCTGAAACTCAAGGCATCACACTCACTCCGCTCCGCCGGGACGTCATGGCCACCACGGGAGACCACTGGTTGGTGCGTGGGTTGTACCTCTCGGCACTGCTGAGCTCTGTGGTGTCATCCCTGCCCCCCACGGCGTAGATCATGTCCTGGTACACGGCACAGCCCAGGTGCTTCCTCCTCGTGCCCATGGGGGCTATCGTGTGCCAGCGGTTCTCCTGGGGGTTGTAGCGTTCCACTGCGGAGGAAGGGAAGGTCTTTGGTTAGCAGGGTTGGTGGGCAGGGGGTAGAGCACTTTTGGACCCGATTTCCACACGCCAAAAACTGCCATGAACCCGTTTGTTCTCTCTTTTCTTCCAAAGAGCTCTCGCTAGTCTCTCTGGTCTCCAGTGTCAATCACACTCAGATCTGCTGGCGGTGCTACAAACCGACCTGCGGCAGTTTTACCTTTGGCACCTTCCTTCCTGCAGCAGAAATGGCCGCTGCAGGAATTTTAAATTAAAAAAAAGTGCTTGCAACTGCTATGCAAACGATCAAAGCCTTGTATTCAGGACATACTGCCAAATGAAGCACTGAGAAAGTACAAATAGGACACACAACCAGGTAACAGGGGCTCACAAGTCTGGAGACTGAGTATGGCAAGATAATATTTAAAGAAGAAAAAAACCTCCACAAACTGATCACTAAGATATTCAACAGCCATCTGGGGACATGCCGGGCTCCCAGGACCAGGACAAGCGCTGACTAGGATTAAGGGACAGCAAAAACCATACCAGTATTGAGAGGAGATGTTCCATCAGAGCCTCCCACAGCATAGAGGAAGCCTCCCAGCACAGCCACTGCCACTCCCAGGCGCCTGGTGCTCATGGAAGCCACCCGAGTCCATTTGTTTTCTTTGGGATCATACCTGGCAAAAGAATAAACACTGGAGCTGAGTGAAGCCCTGACATCTTCACAAAGGGGCAGGAAGACTGACTTTATTCTCCCCAAACAGAAATCCCTGTAAGATTTGTACAGTATCTATCTCCTCTCCAGCTTGTCTGCATCAGCTGCACCCTCTAAGAGAACTTCTTTCTTGCTGTGCCCCGCTTTTTTGGGTTTTTTTTTTTGTCATTGAAAAGTACCTCTCCACAATATTGAGACAGGAGACACCATCCTGGCCACCCACAGCATAGAGGTAACCTCCAAGAACTGCTACTCCAACACTGGTCCTGCAGGTGCTGGTGGGAGCCACATCACTGCTCCACTGATTCGTCTTCGGATCATACCTGGAAAAAATACACCAAACAGCACAAATTACCTGCCTAGGTCTGCTTCAGACTCTCCCATGCTTGGGAGCTCTACTAAGGCTGTGAAACTTGCCTATCCTGAGCTTCAACTGCAGCACAGCTCTTTGTAAGCTGGATAAAAGCCCTGAAGTGATACAATGCATCCAGTACATGTTATTCCAGGGATGTTCAAACTGCAGGTTGGGAAGAATCAAGCTAAAGATCAAAGGTTCAGGCTCCTGAGAGAGAGACTGGCTGGCGTGTGGTAACTTGCAGCAAAGAGCAGCAGCCAGAGGTAACTCTGCTCTGTTCCCTGCAGTTCACACAGGAACTCAGCCAGCACTGGGACTTCCAGATAAAATATGGAGGAACAAGATGGACTTGGGAATCCAGAGACAAAGACATACAGTCAGACAAAGAAATACAGTGCATATCAAAGAAGTGCAGGACGTGGGAGATACAACGCTAGGGTCATGATTTGGGAAGCTGGGAGTATTCAAGGAGATAGGTGGGGAGAAGGGGAGGCTCGAGGTGGGAGGAGGTATTTGTACAGCTCATTGGGTTTGTTACAGGGCCAAGATTTAGAGTAGTAGGAGATCTTGAGTCATGTGGCTTTCAGGCATGGGAATTGCCCTATGCAGCTCCCAGAAATAGGAAGCTTGGGAAAGCTTGATTGACTTTAATCCTTCACAGGCCTAAAACTGACCTATTTTCTCCTTCTTCTGTCTATGTGCCATGGTTCCTTAATTCTCAAGTTGCCACTTCACAATAAAATTCCAGGATCTTTCCCCTTTCCATCTAAGAAATGCTCACTGCAACCTCACCTTCCTCAACAATGCTAAAAACAAACCCGCGATTGCAAGGAAGGTTAACCAGGATCACCACTCCTTCCAGCAATACACCCAGACCCATCTCCTAGAGATTCCTTCCTTATGCCAGAGGCTCTATCTTGTCCCACTAAGCCGAGGATAACGTGACACAAAGTGCTTTGCACCAGGGATGTGCAAAGGCAGGAGGAAATGGCAAAATGAACTCGTTACCAAGAGGCTGCACCCAGGTTTAAACATTCAGAGCTGAAATTCTGCACAGGGGCCTTGTGGAGACCTACCTTTCCACACTGTTAAGATAAGAGGAGCCGTCGTGGCCTCCCACAGCATAGAGGAGGTCATCCAGGACGCTGACCCCGACACCACAGCGCCTCTTGCTCATGGAAGCCACCATCCTCCACTCATTGGTCTGGGGGTCGTAGCGCTCCACGCTGGAAATCGCGTCCCCGCTGCACCAGCCCCCCACTGCAGCCAAACACCGAGAACAGGGTCACAGAAACACTCACCCAGCTCACAGACTGCCTGTGCCCCTGGCACAAATCACCCCCTGAGACTCATCCCTAAGTCACTCCTTCTGAGGTTTGTGACTACAAAATAGAATGAGATTTTCAAGAGCGTGAACTGAAGTTTGGAAATGCTGCGGCGTTCACAGCACCAAAGAAATCACACGGTAAAAAAGCGTTAACTCAAACTTTCAAATATTAATGCACAGGTCACATCAGCAATAGGTTGTGAAGAATTTATGGGAATACCACCACCAGAAAATCCTGCCTAGAGTCTCCTGGTTTAAGCCGGTGGGAAAAATACATAGAATCAGAATATCCTGAGTTGGAAGGATCAAAGTCCAACTCCTGGCCCTGCACAGGATAGCCCCAAGAATCTCACCATGTGCCTGGGAGTGCTGTCCAAACACTCCTCGAGCTCTGTCAGGCCTGGTGCTCTGACCACTGCCTTGGGAAGTCAGTTCCAGTGCCAGACTCTACAGTGGGTGAAGAACCTTTATCTAGTATCCAACTTAAGCCTCTCCTGACACAGCTCCAGGCCATTCCCTCGGGTTCTACTGCTGGTTACCAGAGCACCGAGATGAGCGCCTGCCCCTCCTCTTCCCCTCACGAGGAAGTTGTAAACCGTGATGAGCTCTCCTCTCAGTCCCTCCTTCAGGCAGAACAGACCTCAGCTGCTCCTCATATGGCCCCTCTAGGCCCTCCACCATCTCCTGCTGACACCACACGCACCCCTGCAGGAACACACACCTGCGAAGAGCACCTCTCCACAGCGGATGGGTTTGCGCGGCCTCGTTCGCGGTCCCTGCATCAGCGGCCGCTCTTGGGGCAGCAGCAGGTAGTTTTTGGCTTCATCCACCAGATCCCTGTGCAAGACAGGAAAATATTAACCCCCAGAGCTCAGTCTCAGGAGAAGGGGCGAATCAGAACTGATGGGAAGAGCAGCCAGCACTAGTCATGCACCTCAGGTATTCACAAGTCACATGAGAGGAGCATGAAGAGCTCCGGTTAAACGCGCGCTGTCACCCAAATACTCATCGGCTGTTTACAAGCCACTGACACGGTGACAGCAGCAAACCAGCACCAGTGCTCGGCCAGAGTGAATAATAGATATAGCTTGCTATAAAAAGACTGATAAAAAAAATATGACAAGAGATTTGTCAGGCTTACTGTGAAGAAAAGAAAAACCCAGCCTGCCTCAAGCTAAAACTTAAGTGTCAGTGGTTTTGCCTCGGATGAGAACAGGAGTAGGAAAGCACACAAATACATAATACACACATGACCAATAGATGGAGATAGTAACCCTCTGATGAATATTTTCTCCATCAGCTCTGGTCAGCTCACACTGTCCATCCATTCATGACTTGTCTAAGTCCACTGCCCTGGACTAATCCTAATATTCCAAACCCTTGAATAAAACAAAAAAGAACAAAAAAGTCCTCCTTCCCTCTACAAATGTGGAATTCCCCCAGCATGAATGCTTATTCAGGAAGGGACCAATTTAGCCTATAGCCTGAACTTCTTCACAATATGCACAAGATAAATCATGTGCTTTGTGGATGATACAGAACTCTGTAGAACCAGAAAGGTGAGACTCATACCATAAGAGGAGGAAATGACAACTTCCCTGCTTTGTCCTTGTGGGAAAGAGCAGACTCTAATCCCAGAGACCAATCAGTTATCAAAGTGCAGACATTCTACATAGGAAAACTACTTTAGATCCCACTGAGATCATCATGAAAGCCATGCAAGAGCTAAGCTGCAATAAAAGGCCATGACTAGAGGGAAAAAAAAAAAAGGCAAAATGAAAATCAATACACTGAAAAGTCTTTTACCAACACTCAAACTACACACTCAAAGTTTGCTATTTCACTGAAAACTTGAAAGAACGAAACCACTTCTAGGGCACACCAGTGACTATTAGGCAAATAGAAAAAGATTTTTCACATTTCTCCGATTCTCCCAGTTGCCAAAGATGAAATTGTGAGGCATCACCCATTTACCAGTGGCAAATGAGCACAGTTTCAGAGGACAACATAATCCAATTCTGTAAATGGGTGAGGAGATTTACCTGCATTCCTCATCGCTCTTAATGAGTGGATCAGAACCCACTGTACCCACAAGAAACTTGGGACTCAGCAGGGGCAGGCGGACGTGCTGCAGGACCTAAAACACAAACCAGAACACCTATAGTGAAACCACCCAGAGAGATGCAAGAAGCAAAATGGAAAACAACAGAATTTTAGTTAAATGCAGCTTGTCTCACAGCACATTTGCCTTTTCAATATGCCAGTTTAAATTTGCCTTTTTTATCCCAGTTTTAGATACCCAGCAGAAAATCAGACTTTGGAAAGAGACAATCCAGTGGATCTATTAATACCTGAAAAAAAGGTCACAGTTGGAAACCTTTAGAAAATGACAGATGTCAAGACATCTGTCTGAACACTAATTAAGTTAGTGGTTTTATCAACCATTTAGCTCTCTTAAACCTGAGTGGTATTGCAGAGTAAATGAACAATAAGAAACAACACGTCTTTCACAAGGGTTTACAATTTGAAGGCCCAAGCACGTATAGACAGAGGCAAAGAGTTACAAAAGCATTAAAAGCTGTCTTGAGAAGAGCAGCTTTTTCCAGTTTGGTTTGTTTACTTAAAACCATTTTCAAAAGCTTTCCAGTAAGTAAAGTTACATTTAATGTCTCTTTCCAAAGCAGAAACAGTGAGGCAGGCAGATGCTCACCTCTTTTGATCAGTCAGCCCAAGACTTCAGAGGCTTTGGGCTGACAGCTTTGTCAGAATGGGTTCTGCTCCGTGAAATGCCTTGGCTTAGATGAAGCATCACATTCCAACAAAACCATTCTGACAAGCTCCACTGTAACATCGTGAGGGCTGAGGCACAAATCAAGCAGCAGAGCTTAAAGAAGCACCGCAAAGCAAGACAAGCCTTTTCTTCTCCACTGTGGTTTTGATACGACTCTCCAAGCAGTGCAGGCAGGTTTGTCTGGACAGACTGCTGGACTGAGCTCGTTTGGCAAGTCCTACCTGGGAACAATCCAACAAATCCCCTAATGAAGGCTATGGCCAGCCTAGATGAAGGGACAGTGCAAGCCACCTAACACAGGTGGGAGAGTCAGAGAGAATTTCAGTGGCTTTGCATCATTCAGAAGCACTCTGGCACCACCCTACCATCCCTCGTTCCTCTCCCCCTGGATAAAGCAGCCTGGAATGTCACTGTGCCCCAGATTACCTGTGGCAGCTGGGGTCTCCTCTCCTGGATGCTGTACTTGACCCAGGCCATCACGGCATTGAACACCTGCTCCTCGCTGCGCACATTTAACTCGTCACTGGATATGATGTCTATGAGCTGGTTGGCAGGAAGCAGCATGAACTCCTCACTCTCCATCACCTGGGAAAGGCAGAGGAAAAAGGAAGGGAGTAAGGACAAAGCATCGGAGCCACTCACCACTCCAGCACTTCATGGACTGACCCAGTAAATAGCCAAACCCCATCAGTGCCAACACCAACACATGTGAAGGGTTTGCTGCACAGGGCAGAATGCACTCCCCAGCAACAAAACAAGACACTTCTAGATAGGCATGCTTTTTACACCCTTTAACATTTTTAAAGGGTTAAATCACAGAAGGCACTGATCAGGTTTCAAAATTCAGGAAAAACAAAGCCTTTCTTTAAAATCAGCCTCCTTGCTTGCCGTGTCTAATACATAAAGCAGAAATAAAACTGCAATAAATACGTGACTAAAAAGCAGCACTGGAGTGCAGAAGATTCACAAGGAAAGCAAAACAGAGCACAATAATAAGAGTCTCAAACAAGTTACCAGAGGCATTGCAGAGAACACAGAAAGGCTGATTTGTGGCAGAACAGAAAATACTTCAGGAGACTCATCTGATCCTGCCTCTTTCATTTGCTCTAAATATACACATGGAGTGTGCAGTAGTCGAGATGCACTAAAGAGGGAATCAGAGCCTCCAGAGCCCCTAAGGACTGATCTCTTGTGAAAGTCAAGCCACTGACAAACACATTAATTCCTTCAGCGTCCAAGATAGCAACCAAGTTTCTCAGGAGGCCTTGGCAGCTGCTGGAGCTCACACAGCACGAGTCAGTCTGACTGCCCTGGGAGCTCACACAGCAGCACAGCCCCTGCACAGACACCAGGTAGATGGGAAAGCTGCAAGAATCAAAATTAAAACTGCAGAAATGGCCTGACTGATAACTGCCAGCTCGCCTTCCCTGCAAGCATTCCCAGTCTGCAGCCTGCGATTTCCAAAAGGTTCAGGGACAGGAAATAGCTGGATGCTGGCTTGTCCTTATCATCTGCGACCACATTAGAATTCCGTGACTTATTCCATGATTTGCTGCATAAATTAGAGAAAACCACTCTTTGACACGATCATCTCAACAGCAGTCAGCTGTGCAGTCCTTTTAATTACCTGAAGAAGTTATTTAAGGGCACTGAACAAATATGCAGGGAACGCCAAGTTACTGACAACAGAAAATATTGTTAAAAAAGAACAGAGTGGACAACGAGATCAGTTCCCAGACTTTGTTCTTGGGTACCCTGAGCTTTTGGGGACAGTAAAGGCCACAACAAGATTGGCCCACACACTCCTTCAGCCTTTAAGTAGGAACTGGGTTGGTCATTAAAGATCTTTATCAGCTTTTTTCCATAGTCTCCCTTCTTCCTACAAAGCTTATGTGTAAACTTTAGTCTGATGGTTTTTAAATGCAGCTTCAGAGTCTGAAAGCAGCAGCTGTGGAAATTCCTGAGTTAAAGATGCTCATCCAGTCTCTCCCTTTGACCCTCAAGACACCCAGTTGCATTGATGGCCTCACAAAATTCAAAGCACTTCTTTAAACCAAATTATTACTACTGTGCAACTTGTTAGTTTACATAGTAAAACAAATCATTATTTAAAATGCTTTGGCTTATTTTGGCTTAATTATCAGGACACTCATAATTACCTGACTAATATTAATGATCTATTCGACTGACTGGCTGAGTGGACAAGAACTGGCTGGATTTAATTTCCTCTGCAGCATTCCTGTACATCAGTGCTTTTATAAGAAGAGAAAATTGATGTAGACTATACAATACGGAGTGCAATTTTTGTCTGTTGATAAAAACAAAAGTTGTCCACCCATAAATATAATTTTTCCCTTCACACAAATGTCAAGAGACAAAAAGAAATAAAAATACAAAGGCTGATCTTGTACAGTGGAGTTGTTAATAGAACCATTTCACATTACATGCATAAAATCCACTAGGGGTTATAGGCAACAAATTAAATTGGGAGGAATGGAAAAAAATTGGAAAAACATTTTACCAAATAGTTCATGATGTAATGCAGCAATACACATAAAAATTAATAGAAGCAGAGGTTAGCACAGCAGAGGACATGAAGCAATTCAAACTGCATTCAAAGTAACTGCATGGGTTGGCCTGGTGCCTGCTGCTTAATATTTCACATTGCCACCCAGGAAATTCCCAGCTCACGTTCCTTTCTGCCAGCTTGAAGGAACAACAACCACACAGCCTCCACACAGGAAGGAGAATTTTTTATCAGTTTTCAACCTCCCCAGTGGAGGACGGTTAAACAGACAAGTGCCTGGCTTCACCCAGGGATCACCAATCCATTCTCCAGATGGAAAATACTGCCAGAATGGAATACAATCCCAAGGAGCAGCACCACTGACATTGAATGCAGAGAAACAGGGGAAGCAAAAGAAGTGATTATTAAGGATGAAGAGCTGCAGAACTCCTGGGGCACTGAAATGGACACCAAAACCTGCCCAGGCCAAAGAAATAGTGCTCTAATCTAAGCCTCTGTTTTCCAGAGGCTGTGTTTAAGTTAAGTCAATTATAATTTGCATCATCTTTGAGGAAGAGTGTTCTCTTCCTTTTTGCCTTCATGTGCTTTAACACAGATAAGGAAGACAGAAAGTTGTCTTCAAGGGACTGCAAAAGAAAAGAAGCCCATAGCAAGCAGCTCTTAACAGCCAGCTGCATGTGCTAATGCTAGAACATTTTAAAGCAAAACTGTCAATCTGTTAAAATGTTATTTAGAGCACTGTAAGCATGCCCTACTCATGTAATAACAAGATCTAATAACAAGTAAAACAACCAAGCACTGAAAATAAACAACCATCTGGATAGCATCTTGCCCC